>CM052887.1:88349145-88368314 GCA_028534135.1 Potos flavus | reverse complement strand
ACAGAGGTGCAGAACCCGATCAGAGCTCCAGTAAAGCTACACCCCTCCCCACAGCAGCCGCTCTGACCCCTTTGTCTTGATTACGGGCTCATCAGGGACATGCTTCCCTCGCCCCCTTCTGTCCCCTCATTCCAGCACAAGACGCTACCCCTGCTTCACAGACAGGACAGAAGCAGCAAGATGGCAGCTCCTTGGTTTCCCGCCACACCTCAGAGACCCCTCCCTTCACCTTTCTTCTTTCCTGTTCTTCTCAAAGAAAGCATGCCCTTCCTCCCTTCCAAGTAAACCACTCCATCTGTACTCTGGTCCCTATGATTGAACTGACTCAATTCTCTCTCCATCTTGTTCCTTCCCCTGGCCAAAAGCCTGCTCCGATCTCTAGCTCAAATTAGATTAGGCTTCCCACCTTCCCTGTGGCTACTCTGTATTTCTCTCTCTGGACAGAAGTAGTCCTCATTCTCCGGCTCTACTTTCTCACACTATTCCTCATCTTGTACATCTCATCTGTCACCGAGTCCTGTATATTTTATCCTGAAAGTTTCTCTGGAATTCCTTTTCTCCTCTGCCTCCGTTTCCTTACTCCATCTGTCACTGGGCAAGTTCTTTAACTCTGTTAGCTTCAGTTTCCTCGTCTTAAACAAGGACGAGTTTCTTGCGACAAATATGGTTAATTTCAGATAAACTGCCCGGCATGGTACTAGCACATAGTAGGTGCTCAAAAAAATAATACCAGTTAAGGAAGGGTCTTTTGGCAAACTCAGTCATGTGAGCATGCTCTGTAATGTCTCCTAAGCGACGTCCTGAGATGAAGGGACGGGCCTCGCTGCTTCTTGGCAGTCTGCAGGACTCCCTGTGACCCACAGAACAAAGTCTTAATTCTGAAACCTCCCTTACAGACAGACTCTCCTCTGTTGAACGTCCGTGTCTGACATTAGGTCACAGTCATGTGCCCTCCACCCTGACCCTGCATAGTCATCATGTGCACAGACACACACGTTTGCACCCACTCTGCACACGCAAGTGCTTACAAACAGGCACCCATGCATACCTTTCAGACCCAGAAAGTGCTCCAAATACATCTTTGTTTCTTTGTGCATGTGCTCCCCACACACTGCCTGACATTCACCGTCCAGACCGAGCTGACCCCACCATCTCCGCAGAGCCCTCACTGAGTCAGCCCAGAGTGGCCGGACTCCTTTCTAGCTAATATATTTTATGTTGCAAATCACTCTTCCCCACGAGAAGGAGAGCCTCTGAAAAGAGTGAGGAAGGGAAATGTCTGACTAGATTTCGCTCACCTCTGGACCCCCAGGCCTAGCTTCTTGCTCAGCAGAAGAAGCAGTTGAGGAATTTAACCCAGAGGGCTGACTGCTCTCTGGGGTTCTGTCCTGCTCCAGGGAGAGAGGGAGATGGGGGAGGGGAGGCTGCAGAGCTGCTGCCAGAGGGCTCCCCGGTGGCCCAGGGGGACCCAGGGGGTAAGGGGGCGTATGCACCAGAAAGACGGGCGCATTTTCAATGGGCAGCCTGCCTGCTGCCCACAGGTCAACCCTGCTTATTCAGGATGGGAAAACCACCGGGGTGGCTTCAACACAGGAAAGGTACTTGCTGGGAAAATACACTCATTCCTCTGTGGTGTGACAGGACACCTAATAGCTTAGATCTAGTACACAAGACGGGGACTGAGAGGTCTCTGGATCTCATCTCCGTGCCCACTATGCACTCTCCATGCTATTCATTGAACTGTTGTTAGATGTCAAGATCCCTCTCCCTCAGTAAGTGGGTGAGCTGTGGAGATCAGAAAACTTCTGGACCCAGGCAAGTTTCCAGCTCTGAGTCCTTGTCTGACTCAGGAGCCTACGGCCTCTTCAACAACCACGCGACTTTTCTCCCAATTCCATGGCTCTCTCAGGTGGGCAGGGGATCTGTTCGAGATATCAGCCCACAATTATTCCCATAAGCTAATAGACTCAGAAGGCCTGCAGGAGGTAGTTGAGTCCTTGGCCTTGGAAATGGGAGAAAGAGCAGCAAAAAGAGAAAAAGAGGATCACTGGAGGTGTGTTATAAGTTGACTGGGTATGTGTGAGGCTCAGAGGAGAGAGCATGGCCTTGTACCACAGCTATGTGAAGCCAAGACCTCCCTCACCTGGTCCCTCCCCAAAAACACCAGTCCCTAAGAGTCTTAGGTGACAAGAACATAAGCCTCTGCAGGAACCCTGCAGACTGGAATACAGGATGCCATGCCCATTGCAATCCAGTTGCAATGCAAACCCTTGGCACATAAATAAGGGGGCACCCGGATTTGAACCGGGGACCTCTTGATCTGCAGTCAAATGCTCTACCCCTGAGCTATACCCCCAGGCTGCAGATGCTATATAATTAATACCTTTCATCGTCTGTTTCATAACACTCAGCCCTGCAAAATGAAGTCATGGCCCTCTTCCAGAACTGACTTTCTGGAAGTTGCCAGACCTGGTTCATGGTAAGACATTTTCCCTCAGCCCTGCGGCTTCCCAGGCCTCAGTCCCTGGTGGGGTCACTAGTCAGGAAAAGAGGAGAGAAGCCACCTGCGGAACCCCAACCCATTGCCTTTTTGGTTTAGCCCAAGAACTGCCCAACCTGTCACCAAAGAAAGGTTCTGATTTACTTGCTTGGTTTTCACCAGGCACCAGATTACCCTTTCTCCATCGAAACTGCAGACCCAGGCTTCCCTGGCCACTTTGATTCAAGGGGAGCAGGCAAGGTCAGGTGTAACCACACTGCCATTCAACACGCTTCCATTCCCTTAATGTTTACAGGAAGCTGTAGAGATGGTCTCTATCTTTCACTGGCCCTGGAGTCCACAGACAGGAATGGGCTGTTGGTGCAAATGCTATGAGCTCAACAGAGATTCGGGGGTTTTATTACATAAATCGGGCTTATAGGAACAACTCTTTAGAGACTGGAAAGAAGTCTCTAGTCGGGAATCGGCTTAGACCAATCATAGCATCCCTGCCACAGGGAACAGAGACAAGTACCCCCTCGCCCCTGGTGGCCTGGTTTTATGAACGAGACATTGGTCCTAGAATTTCACATCCACTGGAAAGAATAACGCAACATCCACTAAGACCAAAATCATTGTCTTTAGCAGACACTCTCCAAAATAGTTCAATAATGAAAGGACTCACGGCCACCATCTGTCGTTTACCTCAGGGCAGATTTGCAGCTAAAAATAACAACTGACATCTGTGTGCTAGGTGGTGTTCTAAATGCTTTAAACTCCCCCCCCCTCTCTCTCTCTCCCTCTCTTTCTCTCTCTCTCTCTCTCTCTCACACACACACAAACCCTATGAGGTGGTACTATTATTATCCCCCACTTTTTGGATGTAAAACCTGAATCACAAGGGAGATTGGGAGCCACTTAGCTGGGGTGACCCTCCCTACATCACCCCAGTGACCCCTAGAATCAAACCAGACTTCCCACAGGAACTTTTGAGGTCTTCCTATTGCTGCTAGATGTATGCAGCGAACAACTTGTCTTCACCACTCCGAAGCATGGCAAAGAGCTTGGCACTGGCCAATAGTCGGTGTTCAGTGAGTCAATGAGTGTACCTGGATGATCTGTGCACAACCTCCCAGCAACTTTCTCCTTAACTGGGAGCCTAGGATGGAAGGGAGACTGGGAAGCAGGGTGAAGGACTATCCAAACTTGCACATAAATAAGGGGGCACCCGGATTTGAACCGGGGACCTCTTGATCTGCAGTCAAATGCTCTACCCCTGAGCTATACCCCCAGGCTGTAGAGGCTACATAATTAATACCTTATGATTAATACCATCATCTGTTTGGCAACACTCAGTTCTGAAAGATGAAGTCATGGTCCCCTTCCAGGACTGGCTGTCTGGAAGTTGCCAGACCTGGTTCATGGTAAGACATCTTCCCTCAGCTCTGAGGCTTCCCAGGCCTCAGTCCCTGGTGGGTCATCGGTGAGGAAAAACGGAGAGAGGCTGCCTGAAGAACCCCCAATCCATTTCCCATTGCCTTTTTGATTTAGCCCAGGACCTGGCCAACTGTCTCCAAAACTACCCACCCCATTGGGGCTCTGATCCTTTGCTTTTCTCCCTTCAGTGAAGACAGAAACGGACTCTAATTCAGACTGTTGCAGAGCTCCAAGAGTTGGGGAGCAACCCTTGTCTGAGCAGCTAAGCCAAGCTTTAGACCCAGAAGGTTGAAGCAAGTACATGAGTGAGCTCTGGTGTGGGAAAAAACAGATCCCCCAGAGGGAAATGTCTATCCTACGTGGTGAGAACCTGGATGCTATGATTTGTCTCTGTAGGTCTCACCACGACTCCAGTGTGCCAAACTGTTTTTGCTGGGAAGGAGGGGTGAGGGTGATGATTGAAGGTTACCATTTACTGTCTGATCCTGGGAAGTCTGTTGTATCTACTCTGGTCTGCCCTGGAAAAGCCCAGCAGAATTCCCAGCATGCGTCTCTGCCTTCTCTTTAAAGACCTAATAGAGTGGGAGAAATTAGATATAAACAGAGAGGAAAGAAAGCTAGATGCCAAGAGGAGGAGGGATGTCCAAGGCATTGGTATAGGCAAACATGCAAGGGGCAATCCACCCAGATTGCCTTTGTGCAAGGGCTGACCTGTGGCTTCCAATTTCAGGAAGGATCATAATTAGCATGGATGAAAGGAAATTGGAATATGGGGAACAACTGTGAATAGGAAAATCAATAGGGCAGGGGGCACCTGGATTTGAACCAGGGACCTCTTGATCTGCAGTCAAATGCTCTACCCCTGAGCTATACCCCCCTACTTGGTATGGATGTCTAATAAGCACCTTTCACCTTCATAGTCACACCCAGAACTCCTATAACACATGGGGAGTTTCTACTTGTCTCCAGAGAGTTGATCAAACCAGTAATTTATTCTACCACAAACTCACCCCAGGGAGGTCCTCACCCAGTCCCCACAGCCCCAGCCTTACCCCTCCACATGCCTGCATCTCCCCGTTCTTCAGTCTGTGATGACAGCAGCAGCCAGAAGGAGCACTGACTTTAACTACTGGAAGGGCTTTTAAGATTTACTGGTCTGTGTTTCTCTTATTCGATACCACAAAACAGCAACTCGAAGAGATCCTGTCTAACCTCTTTGGAGACACATGCAGTACTTAAATCTGAAGATGTCTCTCCAGTGTGTGCATCTCAAAGGGTGGGGGGGGGGGAGGAGCAGCTGGGGAGGTTAGTGAAATTTCCAGTCCCTGACCTGGACCAAAGAGTTGTCCTAGAACAATCATGGAGACACGGAGACATGAGAACTATGCAGAGCCTCTGGATTCCAGCCAGAGAACTCCTGGGCTACAATGAAAAGCTCTACCCTGAGCTACACCTCCACCCACAGAACATGGACGTTTTTAATATTATATTTTGTGCTTTTATTGAAGTATCTTATGCAATTATTTTTAAAAGTCAAATAGTGTTTTTAAAGCTTTTCACAAAAAACTCAATCCTTTGTATCTCCCTCCTGCCCCCAAGAGGCAACCACCCTTTACTGTTTCATCTATTTATTTTAGTCTATTTGCTGCCATAACTTCAAATAATATAAATATCTCATAATACGCAATATCTAACTTAATCAAGTTTCGACATCAACTATCTTACTTTTATGATGAAGATTATAACTTATATGCCTGCTTCCCTTCTCAATTTTCTATTATAACTATATCTCAACTTTTGGTTAAATAATTTGCTATGTTTCTAAGTTTAATATTTTCATTGTTTCTAGTTAATAGTGTTCATAGTGCTAAGTGGAACTAAGAATTCTAGTAAAACTTTTTGTTTTTCCTGAAGTTAGTGATAACCTTGTGTTTCAACTGCTTAGTTTTCTTTGAATATATAAGATTTTTCACAACCTTTAATCACTCCCTAGCTACCCCAAGAGCCAAAATGAACTCCAAGGAAGCAATTCTAGCTTCTCCATCCCCACTCCCTCCGGGATGATGGGGATGTCAGGGATGAAGAGGGCCTGCTGAAGGTCAGGCAGGGGACTGGAGGGGTGAGCGTGGGGAGGGTGGTCGAGGAGACTGCCCAGAAATGGAACAGGCCTAGTGGTGAGCTGGGAGGCACACTGAGAACAAAGGAAAAGCAACAGAACAATGAGACCCTGGGTCTCAGCTTCCAGGGGAAGAGTGCGGACCAAGAGGTCTGCTTCAATTCTGAGTGCCCCTCATGTAGTCTGGCTTAACATCCACACAGACAGTTCTGAACTTCTCATTACTTTGCACCTGCTAGGTCCTGAATCTGTAAAGTTTACAAATAAAACCACATGGTTTGGAACCTTGACAAAGCCCACTTCAGCCTCAGAAGGATGAGCTCCTCGTGGCAAATTCCCTCCTCTCCCTCCTGGCCCTACTCCCAAACCATTTCTCAGTGTAAAGTCCTGATGAATGCAGCTTCCCAAAGACTCCTTGAAAAGATACATTTATGCCTTGAGCCCTCAGAAAATAATGTTGATTAAATAGTAGCACCCAGTTCTCCTCTGGAGGAGAAAGGGCAGAGTGGTCTGGGGTGCAATGCAGTGTCTTTCCCACCAGATCAGAGTGACCTGACCTCAGTGATGCAGAGAGCAGAGGGGGAAAAGAAAAGTCTGGAGGGCTGGGAAAGGATGGAGGGTTTCAATGGACTAAAACCAAATTCTGAGCCTTGAATATAAAGCCTTTCAACCTCTGGCCCCTGCTTCCCTTGGAGCTCCAACCCACCCCCTCTCTCTCTCTGCTTGCCTCTCCGCCTACTTGTGATCTCTCTCTCTCTGTCAAATAAATAAATAAAATCTTAAAAAAAAAAAGAAAAAGAAACCACCTTACCCCTTACAACATAATGGTATTTGTCTCTTGGGTTACTATTTTATGTGAGTAAGCAGATTGTAGCTACAGTGATATTATTACTGGCTATTATTATTCCTTTGTTTGGGGGGGGGGGAACCTGCTAGGGATTATGCAGGACTGGCTTTAGATTTTTGCTTTTAGCTATTGCCTTTGAGTCTATGGAGAGGTCAAATGGAGTGAGAGGTTTCCTGATGTCCTGAAGAAGAATTTCAAGCGG
The DNA here is from genome assembly GCA_028534135.1 of Potos flavus. NCBI lineage: Eukaryota > Metazoa > Chordata > Mammalia > Carnivora > Procyonidae > Potos > Potos flavus. Next base: position 88,361,233 of record CM052887.1, on the reverse strand, counting down.
AATAAAACAGAGCCGTAAATTGACACGTTGAAGTCTGATGCAGCTTGCAGGAATGACTAGGCGAGAAGCTCCCCCTGCCATATGATCATGACGTGGGTATATTGACCTGAAATGCGAACGCCCTCAAGGGATAACTGGTCCACCATCTAGATGCTGGCACAGAGTATAACTGAGCACTAATTAGAACAGAATTGAAACCACGGCCTTTCCAGCCTGCCTCCGACATTCCACCAGCCAGCATTAAAGAACTCCCTAACCAGGTCACCTTGTTCATCTTCCTGAGAAAACATGTTGCAGCATGCTCGCCCTGGTGGGTGCTTTCCATCTGAGCGGCAGAGACAGGCGCGCAGAAAGCAGATGTCCCACAGTGCGTCCCCAGGGTCCCTGTATGAATGCAGGGGGCAGAGAAGCGGCCCCAGGGTGGCACAGGGTCTCATGAGCGAAGTGGCTCGCAGCCCCTCACAGGCAGAAGCTAGCTCCTGGCAGCCAGCGTGCTCCCTGAAGGGCCCCCTCGCCGCCCTTCCTTTAGGCTCTCTGCTCTGTGCACTCGCTCCCTGCAAAGGCAGCTCGAGGCAGAGCAACTGGAGCCCTGGGGGTCCGCTTCGGGCACAGTCCTGGGCTCAGTAGGGATGGAGTGCGTGCAGGAGGAGTCGAAGCTCCATTCTCCCCGCCACAGAGGTGGCCCTGTGTGACGGAGGTGGGATGACCCGCAGGAAGGGTGACCTCTGCAAGGCTGTAAGGGTGAGCGTTAACAGGGGGTCTCGGTCAGTCCTGGAGAAGTTCACCTGCAGCCGCAAGAAGCCGGAGAGGCTTTCTGGCAAAGATCCACACCATCTGGGCTCCCTTCTCTCCTTGCAGGAAGACTCAGCTTTGCAGGACCCAGTGGCAGAAGGCAGTCCTTCGTAAGTAAAAACCTGAACGGGGGTAGGAGGCATGTGGTTTGAATGAGAGACCACTTGATCTGCAGGTAGACCCCCTGTCTCCTCTTGTGCCCCCAGTTCCAGCTGGCTCCTAAGCACCTGTGTCTCCCCATCAACACCTCTGTTTATCTTTGGTCGGCGCATGAGACCAGCCCCACCAGCTCCAGATCCAGACTGGATCCATTCCTGCTCACCTTCTCCATCCCCGGCCCCAACCTCCTTCCACCTGGCAGTTCTGCAGCTTTCCCCTCCCTCCCCCCCCCCAGAGCAGGACCCAGTCATCTAAAGCCCCTGATGTTACCCTAGAAAGGCATTTAGAATGCTTCAGAACAGCAGCGGCTAAATGCGGCAGCCCAGGAGAATCATCTAGTGTTTCTGCAGTGTGGGTGGATGAAAAGAAAGGAGGCTGTCATTGAGAAGTAAAGCTCCTCGGGCCCCAGCTCAGACCAGCAAACCAGACTCTCGGGACTGGCAGCCTGGGAAACGGATGTGTTTCACAGGCACGCTCCCTCTCCTGCTCGAACGCACCTTGGGTCCATATATCACCTTAACAACACAACATGGTCATGGCTTGAACCGCATTCCTGATTCTGGGACTTTCATTGTCCCAGGCTTGAACCGCATTCCTGATTCTGGGACTTTCATTGTCCCAGTCCGCCAAACATCAAGGGCCAGCCTGAAGGTGCGATTTGGGGTAGGTACTAAAACTAAGCTTGGGTCAGGGGGCACCCGGATTTGAACCGGGGACCTCTTGATCTGCAGTCAAATGCTCTACCCCTGAGCTATACCCCCTGCTTTCCTAGGTGTCTAATAAATACCTTTTCACCTGCACTGCAACACCCAGCTACCTTGTGCACTGAAATTTCTATTCATTTCTATTCAGTTCTGGAAATGCAGGAAGTTTCCCTTTAGGAAATTAGCACCTTTTGGCCCTGTTCCTCCACATAGATCCCCCCACCTAACTCTGACTCCCAGAAACTTTTTCGCTCACAATCTTGCAGCCTCATGTTTCTTAGTCCCGCTTTGAAGGCACTGCTTGAAACCTCATTGCTAAGAGCTGGACCACTTCTGCCTTCCTTGTTCTCTTCAGCGAGTTCCAACTCCTTGCAGCTTGCCTTCTGCACCCTCCCTTCCCACCCTCATCCCCCGCACCGCTGGATGCATCCGGGGTTTGCTGCTCATCTCCTCTCTGCTCTGTCTTCTCGCCACCCGGACCTCCTGACTTTTGGCAGGGTCCTGACTGAACCCAGACAAATTACTGGAATTATTTAGCCGGAGAGGTTGCAACCCCCATTCTGGGGCCCAGGAAGCTGCCCCAAATGTCCCAAGGAGCCTCCCACCAGAAGGTCAGCCCAGCAGGAGCAGCAGGGACTGTGCCCAAGAACCAGGACCCGAGATGCCTCTGCTGGACAGACCCCTGCCTGAGGCACAGCACTGCAGTCCTAGCGAATGAACCTGGCTGGCCCCTGGGCAACACAGCACCAAGCTCAAAAGACCGTTGATCTCAAAAGCGTAGAGAAAAGACACCCGCCCAGGGAGCCACAAGTGGCCGAGAGAGTGCCTGGCTTGTGTGTGTCGGGGAAACCAGCACTCTGCAGGGCACCGAGACTTGCAAAGGAAAGCCCGGGGAAGGGGAATATCTCCCCGACATTCCTCCAGTCTAGTTCAATGCCTTCCGTTTATCCCACGGGTAGGAAGTCCTCCTTGTTGAAAAAATAAAAAGCAACGTCTCCGCATTTTCTACAGCGCCCACCACGACATTAAGCATCAAAGTTAGCGAGCGATCAATTTGCTGGACGAAGATACAGATAGCAAACTTCACAAAGGCTTGTAAGTGCGGAGTAAACACAGATTATCTGAGGCGCTCCCAGCCAAATGAACACTGCTGGTGTTACGGTGTTTGTCCCTTTAAACTTCGGCACCCCCCCTTCCCCCGAGTTGGGGCGCTCCTCTTTATTGCCAGAGGTGAGCAGGTTCATGGCCACAGGATGCCCTTACCAGCGGCTGTCCCTTGCTGGTCTTCTGGCTCTCTTAGCAATATTCTCCTCTCTTACTGAGAAGGGAAAGGGCAGGGAAGGAATCGGAGACATCCCCAAACTAAAATTTCTCTTGTTAAAAAAAAAGAGAAAGAGAGAGAGACTCACAAAATCCATTAGGAGGATGTCAACAACGACCGTAACAAAAACCCACCTCCACGAATCATGATGCTCAGTGGGGCAGTGTTGGAAGCCTTTTCTCGAGGGGTAGAAACAAGGCAAGGATTGTACCTAAAACCAGAGACGGTGCGTTAGGGCAAAAAAAAAGGCGGGGGGAGGGGAATGGAATGGAAGAAATAAAACAGCCATTATTCAAAGATACTATGATTATCTCGATAGAAAATAAGCTACAAATTGCTTGAATTATCAAGTTTAATAAACTTCAAGATAAAACATAAAGGTATCAAAATCGAATCTACTTCTGCACACCAGTAATGAAGAATTAGAAATAAAATCTTGGAAAAGATGTCATTTAAAATAGTAACAAAAATACAGGATCCCTAGGAATAAATTTAACCTGTACAAAACACTTTTTTTAAAGATTTTATTTATTCATTTGAGAGAGAGAGAGAGAGCGTGAGTGCACGAGCAGGGGGGAGATGCAGAAGGAAGCAGACCAGGACCCTGAGATCATGACCTGAGCGGAAGGCAGACGCCCAACCGACTGAGCCACCCAGGCACCCCCAAGACCTTCGTTTAGACTATTTTAAAGTCTCCTTGAAAGACATCAAAGGAGACATAAGCATTTTCTAGTACAGTATAAAAGTGGAGTTACACACTTAATGTACTTTTTTGGTCTACCTTCTTTCACTCAGCAGAAATGCTTTGAGATTTGTCCCTGTTGTCGCATGTATCAATAGTTCATTTCTTTCCCTTGCTGGGTACTGTTCCACCATAGGGTCGATTAACACTCACCACTCACCTGTTCTGGTCTTTCGTGTCATTTCCAGTGTCTGGCTATCATAAATAAAGCTTCTTACAAACATTCATGGGCAAATCTTTGGATATATGCTTTCATTTCTCTGTCTCTTCCCTGAGTGGACATGTTCATAATGCCTTGACTTGTGAATCATTTTAATGTTTTACATTTCAAAAAAAGAACCCACAATAAGTACGAGGAGATAAACCTAAAAATAAATATAAACAAAACCCAAAAACCTTGTGGTATATCATATTGATAACATGACCACAAAAAGAAAACATTCTCGCTGCTATATATTCTAGGGGGAAAAAAGAGATTTTTAACTACAATGAGACATTGAACTTCACTTGGTAAGTTGCTTTGGTATAACTTCCAAAATCTATTTTTGAGCAAATGAGTAAATACATTGTTATTTGGGGGAACCAGGGCTCTAACTGTGGGGGGCAGGGGATATTAATGTGGAGTGGAGGAAGGCAAGGAACTGGAATTCCCCCGAGAGAGGGACAGGAATTGTCAGCACACACGTGCGCACACACATTTCCTGACTCTGCCCTCTGAAAAGGGCTAGAAACAACAACGCGGTGACAATGAGCACTCCTGATGCTCGTATTGTGGTTACTAAATACCATTAAGAGGAACCAGGAACTCTTGGAGAAATGGATAATTCCAGGGCCGGACAGGAAACCCAAAAAGTGAACAAGGCAACATTTCGTGCCAGAAAGTGAGAGAGGGCTCCAACACTGGTGAGTACAAGTCAGCAGAATGCAGGGCTCGCTTGAAAAGGCCGGGTGCTAGCTCAATTTGGGACAATTTGAGCAACCGAAGATAGGAATGTGTAATAGCTCATTAAATTAAAGAATCCACAAACCCGTGTTAATATGTTTTTTAAAAAATTTTAGGTGGAGGGATGTCTGGGTTGCTCAGTGGGTTAAAGCCTCTGCCTTTGGCTCGGGTCATGATCTCAGGGTCCTGGGATCGAGCCCCGCATCGGGCTCTCTGCTCAGCAGGGAGCCTGCTTCCCCCTCTCTCTCTGCCTGTCTCTCTGCCTACTTGTGATCTCTCTCTCTCTCTGTCAAATAAATACATAAAATCTTTAAAAATAAAAATAAAAAATAAAAATTTTAGGTGGAGAAAGGAAAGCTGTTCTTTCCAAAAAAAGTCAACTAATAAATGTAAAAGTACTGATAGAAATATCAAATGACCATTTTATAACCATCAGTGTAATAATTGAGCTTGGCAAGAATCATTAAAGGATGCTAAATTTGCAAGGTGAGAATAGTTGGGAAACAGGATACAGAAAAATTCATCAAACATCATTTTAACTGAATCATCGAATTCAACCTCATCAGTAGTGGACCCAAGTGGCATCATTGCCTCTTGCTCCCATGCACGGACATAAGATAAACATATATAACATATATATATAAAACACATAAATAAAACATAAAACCTGAGAAGGACATAGGATCACCTATGTAGTCATTTTGCCAAAATACTGAACTTCAAATAATGAGGAAACAATCAGACAAATCCTTCTCTCCAAAAGTAAACCACTATCCTAACTGTTAACACATTTTGGGGCCTATTCTCGGTGAGATCCAGCCATGCTATCGTGCGAATGTTGACCTCACGGACCGTTCTGCCAATCACCCCGCATGGACTCATCAAACCTGTCAATTTCACGAAAGAAAATAGAAAACTGGATTAAAGCAATCTAAACACATAGGACCACCACATACAATGCACGAGCCTTGACTGAACCCTACGTTGGAAAGAAAAGGCAACTAACAACAACATTATTGGGAAAATTGAGAAATATATAGAAATAAAAGAAATGCCTGGATCGTATCATTGATAAGCCTCCCACGTGTGTTGTGATTAGGTAGAATGCCTTTGTTCTTAGACTGTAGTCTAGTTCTCTAGTTCTCTAATGAGTCAGAAAAAACCTCATACACACACACACACACACACACACAGAGTACAAATGTGGCAAAATGTTAGCAACTGGTGACCCCAGCAGGGTATAAAAATTTTCATTGTACAGGGCGCCTGGGTGGCTCAGTCGTTAAGCGTCTGCCTTCAGCTCAGGTCATGGTCCCAGGGTCCCCAGATCGAGGCCCATCTCGGGCTCCCTGCTCTGCGGGGAGCCTGCTTCTCCCTTTCCCACTTCCCCTGCTTGTGTTCCTGCTCTCGCAATCTCTCTCTCTGTCAAATAAATAAATAAAATCTTTAAAAAATTTTTTTTCATTGTACTATTTTTATAACTTTTCTATAGATTTGAGACTTTTTGAAATCAAAAGTTAGATTATGTTTAGAACTCCTTTATAACCAAAAAGAAGAAACATCATTACCAGTAACCCAAAACCCACACCTGTGCCCCCTCCCAGTTATTAACATCCTCTCTCCAAAGAAACCGCTATTCTAACTTCTGAGCCTGCGTGTGTCCCTATTTTTGGATTTTACATATCTGTCTCCCTTTATTGTTTGTGATATCCAGCCACACTATTGTGTGTAAGAAGGGTTTGTTGCCTTCTATAGCTGTATAGTATTCTGCTACGTGAATATTCATTATTTACCTAAGTTCCAGTTAAAGAAGATTTAGGTTGTTGTCAGCTTGGGACTGTTACGAATAAGCAGCTAAGAAAATTCTTGTGCCTGTCTTCGATTAATTCATATATGCACTTCTGTTAGGAGCACAATTGCTGGATCATAACTATGCAACCGTTCTGTTTCAGTAGTTAATGATACACAATCTTCCAGGGTGGTGTATCTACCAATTTATTGGCCATTTGGACAGTGTCTTTTGTGAAATGCCTGCTCCGCTCTCATTTTTCTATGGTTGTCTGTCTTTTTTTCTCACCAATTTGTAGGCATTACTTTTATATTTGGTTATAAGTCCTTTGTTAATTATATACATCGCAAATATCTTCTCTTTGACCTTTGGCTTTCTTAAAGCTGTCCTTTGATGAACCGAATCCTTAACTATAATGGTCTGATTTATCAGGATTCCCCTTTATGTTTCATGCTTTCTGCATTCTTGTTAGTAAATCATTACGTTTTCATCGGATCACAAAGATATTCTTTTCAGGTTTCTTCCAGACACCGGTTGTTTTATTTTTTTACAACCAGAGCTACAGTCTACCAGGAATTGATTTTGGTGTATGAGATCAGAGTCTAGACCTTTTTCTACGTGGTTTATCCAACTAATCCAGCCTCGCACATTGGAAAAGCCATTCTTTCCCTCACTACTCTGTGCACCAAGTTTGTCATAAATCAGGTCCCCACATATGTGTAGATCTGTTTCTGGACTTTCTCTTTTGCTCCATAGATCCACATACTTTCTCGCCCATCATTACCACCCCATCTGATTACTATATATAGCACATCTAGCGGGACAGTTCTCCCAGCTTTGTTCCCCTTCATGAGTGTATTACTCTTCCTGGATTTTGCACGCCCATAAAAATTTTGGAATCAGTGTGTCAATATCCACAAAAGAATTATATGATTTTGTTGAGATTATTCAAATCTATAAAGATGGGTGGAAAACTGCTGTTGTTACTATATTTAGCCCTTCATTCTACTAACTTAGTATACCCCACTACTTTTTAGGTCTTTAGTTTTCTGAGTGATGGTTTATAGGTTTCTGTAGAGAGATATTGTACATTTTTGATTATTTTTATTCCTCAGTAGTTGGTTTTTTTGTATGTTATTGGAAATAGAACTGTTAGCAGTTTTTCTACCTTTTAAATTTCTGCCATATAGAAATAGAATTGATTTTTGTATTATCATCTTGTATCTAGTGATCTGGCAAATTCACTTAATTCCAATGGTTCCTCTATATATTCTTTTTTTTAAGATTTTATTTATTTATTTGTCAGAGAAAGAGAGTACAAGCAGAGGGAGCAGCAGGCGGAGGGAGAAGCAGGGTCCCCGCTGAGCAAGGAGCCTGATGCGGGGCTTGATCCCAGGACCCGGGGATCATGACCTGAGCCGAAGGCAGACGCTTCACCAACTGAGCCACTCAGATGTCCCCCTTCGATAATTTTAATTTCAGATATTCCTTTTTATCCACAGGAATCTATTAAATTGTCCCCAGATTTTTCTAGAGCTGGGGTCTAAATTATACCTCCCAGACTATCTCTTAGCACCAATAAGTGACATAAAAATCCTCCGTGATACTAAAACCCTGGGGTTTTGTTTAGACAATATGGTCACCTTGATCACATACTCTTCCTGCCCAGTGCCAGGCTGAGAACGTGCTTGTAACTCGGTATGGACTTGTTGACTAATTTCCACTGAGTGGCTTTTGTCCCTAGCCAAGCTAGAAATAACTCGGTGTCCCTATAAAATATTCCTAATTTCAGCTGACTAGCCTTTGATGTGACAGGTTCCCCCCCAACCCCCCAAAACCATAAGGTAGTATTGTATTCATTACAAAGTCACCCAGAATTGATGACTCAAGGGTTAGCCTTATAAAACTTCAAAATCTCTCATAAAAATGAGTCAGAATCTAGTAATAAGCTTGTTGCTATTGTAATTAATAATGTCTTTGCCGGGGTGGGCCATGTTCTGCACAGTACGTGTTCTTTAATGTACACGGTGAGAAATCTAATTTTCCTATTTTCAAAAGCCGCGGGGAACTTAGTTATGGGGAAATTCAATAACTTCACTTGTTGAATGTTTAAAATAAATTTAAAAACAAACTCTGATGCTTGTTTCATGTAAGTCTGTATTTTTCCACATGTGGAAAGGCCCACCTACATTCTTTAGCTATGCTCCTCATCTTTACCAGTTCCGGGTGACCTCACTTCTGCCCCGGAGAACCTAGGCCCAGAGCCTTTCCCTCTGTTGAGGAAGCCTCAAATGGCCTAGGATTCAAGCCTTCATTCCTGAGGCTGAGCTCTGTCCCCGTGGAAGGCGCAGGGGCCCTGGGATGGGTCACTCTCTCAGCTGTCATCAGGCACTGGCACCCTCAGCGTAGGCAAGTTCTGACATCAGCATATTAAAATAACTGAGGCTACAGAAGGTTCTAGAAAGCGTGAAGGGCAATCACGGATGCCAGGGCACTGAATCTTCCCCTACACATTTGCTACACGCCCACCCACTTTACCCCAGCTCTGTCTCTCTCTCTCTCTCTCTCTTTTTTTTTTTTTGAAGATTTATTTATTGGAGAAAAAGAGCACAAGCACAGGGAGCAGCAGGCAGAGGGAGAAGCAGGCACCCCACTGAGCAGGGACCGCAATGCGGGACTCCATCCCAGGATCATGACCTGAGTCGAAAGCAAACGCTTAACCAACTGAGCCTCCCAGATGTCCCTTACCCGAGCTCTCTTAAGCCGCCACTGACCTCCATCTGACCTCCAGACTGGCCGAGAATGGAAACTCGGGGATGGCTGGGTGGCTCAGTCGGTTAAGCATCCGGTTCTTGGATTTGGCTCAGGTCCTGATCTCATGGCTCGTGAGACTAAGCCCCATGTCGGGCTCCAGACTCAGCAGGAGTCTTCTGACCTCTGCTCTGCCCCTTCCCCTGCTCTCTCGCTCACCCTCTCTCAAATAAATACATAAATAAATCTAAAGAAAAAAAGAATGGAAACTCGGCAGCACCTGAGACCCCAGAGCTAGCTTTCTCTGACCGAGGCATGGACCTCCCCACCGCCACAGCGGGAGGCCCCGAGTGACAAGGACGGTGGGAGCAAGGGAAAGGTCTTGAGGCACTGAATCGTCATGTTTTTTTCAGCAGTCAAGAAGTCCAAACAATCTTTTAAAATTCAAACAATCACAGAAGTATTATAAAGGAACTACAAGGTCGTCGTGGATCGTCTGTGTATGACCACCCCCGGCTTGCTGAGCCCACTCTGGGGAGCGTCGAGACCCACAGAGCACGCACCCTCACTGGGCTCGGTCTTGGAGCGCTGTGGTCCAGGCTGTTGGTGAGGCGCTGGTCCCCAGCCACCAGGTCCTGGAGACTGGCAGAGCCACCTGGCAGCAGAGCCGGGGAGGAGGAGCTCCTCAGAGCTGCAAACGGCCCCCCGTGCCGCTTTCCCTGCGCTGTTCTAGGAAAGGCCCTGGCACGGCCCCGAGAAGGAAGTTCAGAGCCAGCTGTGAATTCTCCAGCACTTTACCACTCGGACCCACAGGGCAGCATTCTCTGTGAGAGCCCGGAGTCCCTTCTTTTCCCCGTGGCGGGCAGAAGTCAGCCTTGAGCAGACATCACCTGCAGCCAAGGATACCTGCCCTCATGCCTGGCCAACCTCCACTGGGTCCTGGTATCAGTCAGGATGGGCGAGGTTAAGCTGCGGTAGTGATCGACCCCCAGACTGTGCGACTTATTAGAGCAAAGGGTTTGGTGTTTTTTTTTTTTTTTTTTTTATGTTCCTATTACAGGGTCGGCTGAGGGTCCTATTCAGTGTCTCCTTCCTCCAGGATGCAGGCTAAGAGAACAGCCCCCTTCTCAAATATTGCTGGCATTATCATGGAGGGAAAGAAATCTCTGGAAGGCCCCAACTTATAATGAAATGCTCAGCGCAGAAACGACAACTCATTGACCAGACCCAAGCAGAAAAGGCTAGGAAACACAATCCAGCCACGTCCCTCAGGGGAGCCAGCTGGAAATACTTGGGGACCAGCAGTAATGACTCCTGCAAACTTTTTGAAAGGTCTAGCACTGAACCTTGGGGCTGTGTGCCTGGCGCCAAGGGAAAACCTTAGGGCTAAGGGAGCAGCTGGAAAAATGGAGGTCCCTGCACACGGCTGTACCTGTCCCAGCCTAAGAAGCACAACAGGGGCTCCCCATTCAGCAGCCCCTACATCTGAACCACAGATGAACCACACACTTCAGGTCTCCCCAGTCCCCTGGGTTGACAGAGGATCTCGTGCTCACCCGTCTCCCCCCTCCTGCTGGATGAGCTGCAGACGATCCAAGACCACCCACCTTGGATTTTTCTGGAAGGGTAGAGTTGACGGGAGTGGCCATGGGAATGGACCAGCAGGGAGTGATGCATTCGTGAGACCCTCGCTCATCACACCACAGAAAACAATCAAGATTAATACTATGGGATTACTACGTGCTCTGAGAACCTACCCTAGCAAGCACGGCAGAGGAGACAAGAAAGAAGAAACAGCCCCTGCTGTCGAGAAGCTGATAATCTATGCGGCGAGTCAGGACACGGTGACCTTGTGTTACCATTTTTCTCAAAGTGTCAAATGAATGGTACCAATATGAAGCTATGAGCTTGGCCAAGGCAGAGTTCCCTACAGACTTGATTGGGATGGAAAGGCTTTGTAGGGGAATTAGGACATGTAGGGGAATTGGGACAGACTCAGGGGCTTGGTGTGGATAAAAGGGAGAGGAAAGAATATGAGGAAAGGTGCAGGCATGGAAATCCTCATGCCTGCTTCCGACGCATGTACGGACAGACCGCACCATCAAGCTGGAAATGGAGGGAGAGGTATAGAAGGTCTTGTGTATTAATCTAAGGGGCAGAGAGGTAAAATAAACAGATAACTTTTTTTTTAAATGGAGTGCCTGGAGGATGTGGAGAAAGGGAACCCTCCTACACTGTCGGTGGGAATGCAAGCTGGTACAGCCACTCTGGAAAACAGTGTGGAGGTTCCTCAAAAAGTTGAAAATAGGGATGTCTGGGTGGCTCAGTTGGTTAAGCGGCTGCCTTCGGCTCAGGTCATGATCCCAGGGTCCTGGATCGAGTCCCACATCGGGCTCCTTGCTCGCCAGGGAGCCTGCTTCTCCCTCTGCTTCTGCCTGCCACTCTGCCTGCTTGTGATCTCTCTCTCTCTCTCTGACAAATAAATAAATAAAATCTAAAAATAATAATAATAATAATAAAATTAAATTAAAAAAAAAAGTTGAAAATAGAGCTACCCTACGACCCAGCAATCGCACTACTGGGTATTTACCCTAAATATACAAATGTAGTGATCCTAAGGGGCACGTGTACCCGAATGTTTATAGCAGCAATGTCCACAATAGCCAAACTATGGACAAAACCTAGATGTCCATCAACAGATGAATGGATAAAGAAGATGTGGTCTATATATACATTGGAATACTATGCAGCCATCAAGAGAAATGAAATCTTGCCATTTGCAACAACGTGGATGGAACTAGAGGGTATTACGCTAAGTGAAATAAGTCAATCAGAGAAAGACAATTATCATATGATCTCTCTTATATGAGGAATTTGAGAGGCAGGG
>CM052887.1:88331107-88348645 GCA_028534135.1 Potos flavus | reverse complement strand
GTGCAGGGAAGGCGCTCTGAGCACCCCAGCCTCGGCTCCCTCTCCACCACCCACCCCGAGGTCATTCCCCCCATTCCTGACAGTGGTGCACCCCTCCCATCCTCTCACTTTGAGCTCGGTCCCCCAGTGCCCCTCCTGTCCTTGCAGATCCGTCTTCCCAGTGCCCCGACCCCAGCATCCAGCCCTTTCACTGCCCAGCTGGTCCTGGGTGCCCTCTTTGCCCTGCCGAGGCTCTGGCCCAGGCTCCCCGTCACCCCCTCACCCCCTTAGTCATTGTGCTCACCCGGCAGAACCATAATGCTGGTGAAACCCGTCTGCCTGTCCCACACCTGCCCCCACGCAGCTGCACGTGGCTGGAGAGACGTCCCCACAGCCCTCTTTCTCACGTGCAGCCCCAGGGGTGTCTCCGTGGTCCAACCAGTTGCCCAGAGGTTGGCAAACTGTGGCCCACAGGCCAAATCGCCCACCGTCTGGTTTTTGGCCCACGAGCTTCGAATGGTTTTTGTGTTGAGCAAATACTAATTGAAAAAAAAAAAAAAGAAACAGAACTCACAGCCTTCCCAGCCCCCTGGCCTGTTGCACCCGAGCCCTGTTCCCCGAGTCCGCTGCCTCGGTCACCCCTCCAGCCAAAGGCCCGCTGCACTGGGCACTAGATCCAGTCCGGGCCACCTTAGCAAGGACTCACCCCCCCATCCTTCCCACCAGCATCTGCCCCTGCCGTCACTTGCCCGATTTGGACACCTACCCCTTGTGACCGCACACCCCTGCAGCGGCCGCCCCTTTTCTGCCTCCTTGTGTCCTGCTCCCCAGGAGTGCCCTCCTCCAGTGGCTGCTTTCTCCCGTTCCTCTTCCACTCCAGAGGCCCTTCCATCAATAGCCCTGTCCAGGCCACAGGGGCCCCCATAGCGTTAAAGGTCTGGTCTTACCATTGGTGACATTTGCCACTGTTGATCGCTCTCTTCCCAGATTCACGGCTTTGACAGGATGCGTCCCTTTCCACGTTTCCTCCTGGCTTACTTAACACCTTCCCTTTGCTATTTCCCGGTGCTCTTTCTGGCCTCTAAGCGTCGGGGTGCCCTCCGTCCTCTCTGTGTGGCGGTCTCCGAGTGCCGACAGCTCCCGCCGTGTGCCCTCTGCCCGGCTCCTCCCGGAATTCACACCCGGCTGCCTGGTCTGTCTCCACTCAGGCGGGATAGACGTCTTATGCCAAGCACGCGCCCAGTGCTGCTCCTTCTCCCCTCGTTCTGCACCCCACGTCTCCCCTGCCACAGTAGACCACTGCCCACCCTCAAGTTGCAGGTGAGACCCAGGGTTCAGCCCTGACCCTTTCTTACACGCACGGCCATCAGAGATCCTAGTAGCTAGCACTCCCTTCACACTCGTCCAGAATGCTGTCACACCCCATCTCCTCTACCCTGCCACCCAAGCCCATCGTCTCCTGCGGTCACCTCCCGACCAGCGTACCCTCTCCTGCACTAATCCCCCAGAGTAAGCCCTACACCCTTTCCTTCAAAACCCCTTACTGGCTTCCCACTGATTCAGAGACTCTGGCTCCTGCTTCTGTGTGTTTCTCGATCCCCCTGTTCCCGGCACACCGGCATACTGTACTCCCTGATGCTTCCCCCAGGGCCCCGGGCTGCTCTAGTCCCGGGAGCCTTTGCACTTGCAGTGCCCTCTGCCAGGAATGCCCTTCAGGTCCTTCCCGGACTCCGCCCATTACCTCATTCAGAGCTCTGCTTATTTAACATTTAAATCATCACCTTATTCAAAATCGCAGCCCCCGTTCCCTCCCAGAATTTCCAGTCTCCTTTCCCTGCTTTCATTGGTTCTACAGCAGAGAGCATCATCTATTATGTGGATTTCTAGATTGTGATATATATTTCACATTTACAGACTCAATAGAGATAGAGACATTGCATGTATTTCAGAGAGAGAGATGATAGATTTCACGTTTGTAGATTAATAGATGGCCGGCAGGGCTCTCCCCAGTAGGATGTAAATTTCAAGAGGACAAGCACTTTTATTTCTTTGGTTCATAGGATCATTCCAGGCACCTCGAACTGCCTAGCACAGAGTAGAAATTCAACAATTATTTGTTGAATGTATATAGTTATGTAATTTAAAATATTTTTGTGTTAAAATATGTGTTAAATTCCTTGTTAGATTTCCTGGTCTCATTCTTCCCCGAGGTAACCAGTTGTCCTGAAGTGGATATTTACCTTTTCCATCCCCATTTTAAAACTTTCATTGAAAACTATTTTTATGTCGGAGTGCCTGGGTGGCTCAGTGGGTTAAAGCCTCTGCCTTCGGCTCAGGTCATGATCTCAGGGTCCTGGGATCGAGCCCCGCATCGGGCTCTCTGCTCGGCGGGGAGCCTGCTTCCCGTTCTCTCTCTGCCTACTTGTGATCTCTCTCCTCTCTGTCAAATAAATAAAATCTTAAAAAAAAAACCAAAACTATTACGTCCACATGTAGCCATAAGCAATATATAATGTGGTGTTGTGTGTTTTGAGAAATGGTATCAGTGTCAGTATGTTTATCACTCAGTACCGTGTATTTCAGATCTATCTCTTGGTGCAGAGAGATCAAGTTCATTCATTTTAACAGATGCTTAGTGCCAAAAGCAACTACGTTCCAGCTTGTTCTCCACTGGTCTGTGGATTTGCACTTCAGCTGTTTTTGGTTTTTCACTCTCACCAGTGGTGCCGCAGTGGGCAGTCTTACCCCTCTCTGTGTGCGTGCGCTGCGGCCTCTCCGGGGAGCAGACCAGGGCAGACCCCCTGCACCTCCGGGCATACTTGTCTGGACCTCCGCCATTGCCATGGTTACGCAGCTGGTCCTGCCCCCATCAGCAGCCACGAGTGCCGTAGTCTCGCATCCTTGCCCTCCTTCAGCATTAGCTCCTCGCCGATCTGATGGAGGTTTAAACAGCATCGTGTTTTAATTTGCCTTTCCCCGACTCTTGGTGAAGCGGAGCACCCTTCTCGTGTTTATTTGGTTTCTTCGATGAATTGTCTTTTTCTGGTTTTCTACTGTTGCTTTTCACTCTCTTACTGCTTCAGACTTCTGTCTGTAGGTTCTGGATCCAAACACTTCGTCTGTTGTTTGCATCACAAATCTCTTCTCCCAGCCTGTGGCAGGTCTTTTAACCTTGTCGTGCTTGTACGGAAGTCTTAATTTTGGGTACAATCAAACTTACCAGCGTTTTCCTTTATGATCTGCTTTTTCTATCTTAGGATAGCCTTCCCTACCGCACTGCAGGTCAGGACATTCTTGTCCCTCTTCTTATAAAACTTTTAGAGTTTTGCTTCGCACATTGAAGTCTTTAATCTATCAAGAATTAATATTTGTGGGGCGCCTGGGTGGCTCAGTGGGTTAAGCCGCTGCTTTTGGCTCCGGTCATGATCTCAGGGTCCTGGGATCGAGCCCCGCATCGGGGCAGGGAGCCTGCTTCCCCCTCTCTCTGCCTGCCTCTCTGCCTACTTGTGATCTCTCTCTCTCCGTCAAGTAAATAAATAAAATCTTTAAAAAAAAAAAAGGAATTGATATTTGTGTAAGTTACGAGGGAGAATTTAAGTTTTTTCCCCCCACAAGGACATCTGATTTCCCAACAAAGTCTGCTGAATATTCTGTCTTTTCTCCAATGATTTATAATGCCAGTTTGGTCATGAGCCACGTTCCCATGCACGCACTTGGTTTCTGGGCTCTTTATTCTGAGTTTTTGGTCTTTGTCTCTAGCCAGCGCTCCCTGTTTTAGCTTTGTAAGAAGCTCTCATACCTAGAAGACGAAGCCTTCCCTGCTTGCCCTTCAAAACTTTCCTGGACTAGTCTTGGACCTCTGTTCTTCTCTATGAGTTTCAGAATCGTGATGTCAAGTTCTCAGAAAATCCTGCTGGAATTTTGATGGGAACTGCACTGACTTTATCATTTCATTTCTGGAGAATTAGCCTCTTCACAATACGAGCCCCTCTCCCAGTGGGAAGACCCACTGAGTGAAGGCTGAGGGGCCTCAAGAGGCTTCACAGTTTTCTCCGATCGTGGTTTCTATTGTGAATGGCATTTTCACGTTCACTGCGTTTTAAATAGTTATTACAAGTCTATCGCTCTGCTGTTAGCTTTCTTTAGTAAAAGACCTGTTTTGCTCAACTTCCTTATTATTTCTGGTAATGGACTTGTCACTTTAGATTCTCATGGATTTGGTTCTGTACACAGTTGTACCTTCCTCAGGTAACACAAAACTTACCTCTCCTTTTAAAATTGTTACAACTTTATTCTTCTTGTTCAGCAATTTGCCCAGGATATAGCTGAGTGGTCCTGGCGTCTTCATCTACAAGGTGCTTCGAAGGTCTGGGCGGTAAGGATGGTTTTTGCCATAGACTTTGGATGATACTCTTATTATAAGTTTATAGACATGGGACGCCTGGGTGGCTCAGTGGGTTAAAGCCTCTGCCTTCGGCTCAGGTCACGATCCCGGGGTCCTGGGCTCAAGCCCCGCCTCCAGCTCCCTGCTCAGCAGGGAGCCTGCTTCTCCCTCTGCCTGCTGCTCCCCCTCCTTGTACTCTCTCTCTCTGACAAATAAACAAAAATCTAAAAAAAAAAAAAAAAGTACATACAGAACAAAATCCATGTAACCCTTAGAGAATAAGGGTCGACACCCACATTCTCAAAACCCCAGCATCAGAAATGGATCACACCCAGAACCTTCCATTGCCCCATGGTCCCTCTCAGATCCCATTCCTCTCCCTCCCTTTTACAAATGACCAGAAAGTTCAGAAGGAGATGTGATCAGTCCCTTGCTTTATCTTTACATTCTTATTCCTTACATCTGTATGTGTATATTCCTAAATAACACCGCTTTTCTCATCGGCCCTGGTTTCCGAGAGCTGTCCTGTGTTGACGCGGTACAGCCGCCCTCGGTCCCTCTCACCACTCTGGTTTTTCTGCTCTGCGACGGCGACACGGGCCATGCATCCTTCTGTTGGTGGGCGTTCGCGCTGTTTCTCACTTGTTTCCTTTCAGGAGCGGTGCTGTTGTGAAAATTGTGAAGCACGCGTAGAAGTTTGTCTAGGTGTAGACGCGGGCGTGGAACTGCCAGGTCCTAAGAAAGACGCGTGTCCGACTTCTCCAGGTCGCGGCCGAGTGCTCTGTAAGGCGGCCTGCCCGCGGCCCCTCATCCTCGCCAGCCCTGGAAACGCCTCCCGTCCTCATCTCTGCCCATCTGGTGGGAGCACACTGGTTTAAAATTCCTATTTTAAAATGTGCATTTTCCCAATTAATGAGATCGAACATTATATCCTCTGCGTATAGGCCATTTGTCTCTCCTCTCTCTGAAATAACCTGCGTGTGCCTTCTGTCCGTTTTCCTTTTGTTTTCCCCTTACTTATTGATTAGTAGGAGCTCCTTTCATGTTCTGATTATTAATCTTTTTCTCGGGCGTGTGTATGGCCAATATCTTCTCCCTTTAGGGTATATATATATATATATATATTTTTTTTTTTTAAGATTTTATTTTATTTATTTGACAAAGAGAGAGATCACAAGTAGGCAGAGAGGCAGGCAGAGAGAGAGGGGGAAGCAGGCTCCCCGCTGAGCAGAGAGCCCAATGCGGGGCTCGATCGCAGGACCCCGAGATCATGACCAGAACCAAAAGCAGAGGCTAAACCCACTGAGCCACCCAGGGCGCCCCCTTTATGGTATATTTTAAAGAACAGAGCCTTTTGATTTTAATATACTTGGATTTTACCTTTATGCTTTGTCCTTTTTATGTCGTAAACAATTAGGAAATTTCCCCTCCCTCAAGGCAGTGATACACCATCTCACGTTCGCTTCTAAAAGGTCTGCCTTTCCCATTCAAGCTCTCAGCGGCAGTGGGAGGTCAGGACCCCAGTTCTTTCTCACTAGCACTTTGGGGTCATCTTCCTAATTACCTTATAACAAGTTCTGTGAAAAATCCAGCTGGGACTCTAGTCGGAGTTGCATTCACTCTATTAATCACGTTGGAGAGAATGGACCCCTTTACTGTATTGAGACACGTTTTGGGGGAACATCCTGAGCCCCCTCCAGTTAGCTCATCTGTCTCATGGGCCTCAGTGAAGTTTTAGAACTTTCTCCAAAGAAGATCTTGTGCGGCCTTTTGTTGTTAGATATAGTCCTAGGTTCCTTGTATCATTTTTTTAGATTTTTCTTTCCTTGTATTTTTTTAAAATTGCTGTTGTCCGTGGTGGTGTTTTTTTGTTTCTGGTTTTGGTTTGTTTTGTTTTGTTTTTAGAGAGAGTTCGGGAGCTGGGAGGGGGGGAGCAGAGGGAGAGAGAGAACCTGAAGCAGGCTCCACGCCCAGCACAGAGCCCGACACGGGCTCCGTCTCACAGCCCTGAGATAAGACCTGAGCCTAAGTCAAGAATTGGAAGCTTAACCGACCGAGCCACCCAGGCACCCCAGTGGTGCCTTTTCTTTTTTTTAACATGCTTTTTCTGTTTGTTGCTGACATCTGCAGGGAGCTGGGAGGCAGGGAATCTTTTTTCCCCAGCCCTTGTTCTCATGCAGGAGAGAGAACACACTCTCTCTCTCTCTCTCTCTGCCCTCGGGCATCTGTCCAGAAGGCCCACCAGGAATACACCTCATCATCAGAGAGTTCGGGAGCAGAGTTGGAGAAGCACAGCCCTTGGCCATCATCCATTCTCCTCCCCTCGGGCAGTTGGCCACCCCCAGGGGCCAGGCCCTCTCTGTTGTTTTGCTGGGGACAGGTTCCTTCACTGTGGTCTAGTGGGGGGGGACTTCCTATCCTAAAGTCAGTAGAGTTGCATTGATTACTTGACCCTTAATTTTCTACCTGTCTTCTCTTTCTTAATATAAATATACGAGGTCATAAAATATCCTCTAAGTATCATTGTAGATGCAGCCCACACATTTTGATAAATATCTTTATTAGCATCGGATTCCAAATATCTTCTCACTTTCATTGTCATTTGTCCTTAGAGCCTTGGATTATTTAGAAAACATACATATTTTTATTTTTTTATTTTTATTTTTTACGTCTTAATTTTATTTTTTTCAGTGTCAAAAACATACATATTTTTAAATTTTAGTACCCATGAGGAGTTTGGGGGTATCTGTTCTTGATTTCTGACTTAATGTTATAGTTAGAAAATAAGCACATAAAGTACAGATCTTTTAGGGGTATAGCTCACTGGTAGAGCATTTGACTGCAGATCTTTTAAAGTGTACCGAAGTTCGTCTTATGGTCTAGAACGTTTGTTTTTCCTGACTGTTCTGTGTGGCTTGAAAAACTTGTGTTCTCCTTGTCTTTAGATTCTACTGTGTCCATGTGATCAGGTTCGCTAATAGTGTTACTCGAATTTCCTATAACCCAGAGTCAGCTAGATTTATCTATTACAGACAGGTGCGTTGAAAGCCCCCGCTGAGAAGTTGGGAGTTGTTTATTTCTCGTGGAGTTTTGCTCTATTATTTCGAAGCCAAGTTATTAGATTAAACATTTAGAATTATTTTCTCTTTCTGGTCAATGTAACATTGCACAGTGACCCTTTTTTTATTTCTATGAATATTTCTCTTTTCAGTCGATTTCCTCTGATACGGTTTAACTACATCTTTTTTTAAAAGGTCTTTTTTTTTTTTTTTAAAGATTTTGTTTATTTATTTGACAGAGAGGAGAGAGATCACAAGTAGGCAGAGGCAGGCAGAGAGAGAGGGGGAAGCAGGCTCCCCACGGAGCAAAGAGCCCGATGCGGGGCTCGATCCCAGGACTCTGGGATCATGACCTGAGCTGAAGGCAGAGGCTTTAACCCACTGAGCCACCCAGGCACCCCTAAAAAGGTCTTTATTCTGGCTTCTATTCTTTTACTCTGCTCTTGCACCCTTCTGTTTTAGGCACATCTTTTGCAAACAGCGTATAGCTAGGTTTCTTGTTGGTTTTTAGTGTGATCATCTTTATCTTTTAAATGTCCAGAACATTGGGTACTGGCCACATGTGGCTGTTGGTCATTTAAAAAATGCTGTAAAGGGGAGCGCCTGGGTGGCTCAGTGGGTTAAAGCCTCTACCTTCAGCTCAGGTCATGATCTCAGGGTCCTGAGATCGAGCCCCGCATCCGGCTCTCTGCTCAGCAGGGAGCCTGCTTCCCCCTCTCTCTCTGCCTGCCTCTCTGCCTGTGATCTCTCTCTCTGTCAAATAAATAAATAAAATCTTTAAAATAAAAAAATGCTGTAAAGGGGCGCCTGGGTGGCTTAGTGGGTGAAGCGTCTGCTCAGCGGGGAGTCTGCTTCTCCCTCTCTCTCCCCCATTTCCTGCTCTCTCTCACTACCTCTCTCTCTCAAATAAATAGATAAAACCTTTTTTTTTTAAGTGCTGTAAAAATGAAATATATAAATGGACATTTTGGATATATTGGGTTTAGTAAAATATATTATTAAAATTAATTTCACCTGTTTTATTTGCTTATTTATTTATTTATTTTAACCTAACTACTAGAAGATCTAGAATGAGCTGTGTCGCCTGCACAGTTTCTCCAGTGGACAGGTGCCGGTCCAGCCCGCAGACACTGATCATGTCGCCGCAATGTTTGGATTCTCACCCACCATCTCGAATTGTGCTTAGACCTTAGAGCACCTTTTCTGCGTTTCCTTTTTTACTACCCCTCCTTTGAGAGTTCTTCATTTAGATTCTTTCTTCCTCAAACTATTTTTTCCTTTTTTTTTTTTTTTTTTAAGATTTTACTTATTTATTGGAGAGAGAGCACAAGCGGGGGTCGGGCAAAGGGAGGAGAAGCAGATTCCCCGCTGAGCAGGGACCCCCCCCCAACTTGGGGCTCCATCCCAGAACCCCAGGATCATAACCTGAGCCAAAAAGGCAGATGCTTAACTGACTGAGCCACCCAGGCACCCCTCAAACTATTATTTTAATTGGATTTAATTTAATTGGATCTTTAAATTGAAGTGATTTTATTTTACAATTCCAAAGTTAGAGTTTCTTCTTTTTTCAAAATCTGATCGGTCAGTTTGGGTGGTCTCTTATTTATCAGACTCTCCCTCTTTTTAATTTTGCAAATATATTAAACTTTCTCGTCTGCGTGTGATAATTCCAGCACCCAGCGTCTCTGCGGGGCAGGTCCTGCGGGGCAGGACCTCCGACGCCCTGGGGCGGCCACTCTTCTTGTCCAGGTGGCGATTTGTAGTTGTGAGCTCAGCAACGCCTGCAAGCTGTGGGAAACGCTTTCCTCCGGAGACTCTCTGTCCGCCTCCGTGGTCCTCAGGCCACTCTGTGGTGTGACCCGGCACGGGACAGCCTTGGGCACAGGCCGCAGTGCGTCAGCTCCCAGGGTGGGACTTAGGTCCCGTGCCCTTCAGCGTGTCCTTTTTCCCGTAGTTCTTGGGAGTCCGTTCGGCCGTGACTCTCGTGTCGTTTGGCTCCTCTTCTGGTTGTAAGTTGAGTTTTTTCATGGCGAGCTGAGTTGTGGGGGTGTCCCTGGGGGGCAGATTTGCATGTGCCTGGGCTGGGCGGGGGGGGCGGGGGCTCCCGGCTTGCTGGCGTGGTTAGCCCGTGTTTCTGTGGATTTCTCAGCTTCGGTTCTCTGCACCGTGTGGGTGGTATGGATTCGCTGCGGACGTGGGGAAATTCCGCTTTCTCAGGGCGGCCGTCCCGCCCATGGCCCTAGACGGGCGGCAGCTTCCTGGTAGCGCCCTCGGGTGGCCGGAGTGTTTCTAGTCCCAGCTCACTAGGACGGAGGCTCGTGGCTCCTGGCCTCAGGCTGGCAGCTCGGCGGGGCTCTGAGCCTCGCAGCCTCGCTTGGGCATCAGAGCCCAGTCTCAGCAACTCGCTGGGTCGCTTGCCTCCTGTTTGAACTCTGGATTGACTTTGCATTTGCTCTTCGATTCTTATATCTGAGATCTTTCTTTTATGCTCATTTATATACAGGTGGGGGGAGGTGACGTTTGGGGGTTATTTGGGGTGACTTTCTATGTGATTTCTGTGTTAAAAGTGAGGCCAGGACTGGCCCAGAGCAGCCCAGTCTTCTGCGTGGATGGGCCAGAGGTCCAGCCCCGACAATGCTTTCCCACCGTACCCCGTGCTCAATACCATGGGACCGCAGGCTTTGCCCAGAAGGCCCGCGGTCCCTGCTGCTCTGGCCTTCTGTTCCCGCCGGCCTCTCTTGCTGTTGGACCCCTGTAAGCCCCTGCGTCCACGTCCGTGGCTGGATGTGTGTCCACCCCAGGCCCGAGGGGCCCTGATGCTGTATGTTCACGCCCTTTCCCTTTCTTAGGCTCGGGGCCCCCAGTTCCTGCCCCTGACCTCTTAATGCAGATCAAGCAGGAGGGCGAGCTGCAGCTCCAGGAGCAGCAGGCGCTGGGGGTAGAGGCGTGGGCAGCCGGACAGCCAGATATCGGGGAGGAGCCGTGGGGCCTCAGCCAGCTGGACTCTGGAGCAGGAGACGTCTCGACAGATGCGGCCTCTGGTGAGTGGCCACACCCACAGCAGACACCAGGAACGAGATGCGGCGACTAAGGGCAGGGTGCGGGGAAGGAGCTTCTGGAAGCACTGCGGGCTCTCGCACATCCGGCCTGACTCATAGGGAAGTTTTCCCACCTGGAGGCAGAAGGCTGCACCAGGCGATATTTTGCGGGACCCACCGGGGGTTTGATGATGCTCTTGTCTCTGTATCTCTCGGCCTGACCTTCACCAGCCGCACCCCTGTTCTCGCCCCCGCCCTCGGGCATTCAAATTGCCAGATGCCTCCCATTCAAGAGGCGTGCATGAAATAAATAACATCTGAGCTGACTGGGGCCTCAGAGAAGGGGCAGAGAACTGTCTGCAGGAGAGGGCGGGGCCGTTATGCTCCCGCAGAAAAGGCCCCGATGGGATCTTAGGGTCCAGCCTGCCCTTCCTTTCGCACGGGGCTCCCCCCGCCTTCCTTCCCCTAACGCCCAGGCTCTGATCTCTCTTCGTTGCAGGTGTCCACTCCAACTTTTCAACCACTATCCCACCCACTTCCTGGCAGGCGGAGCTCCCTCCCCACCACCCTTCTTCAGCATGCTCAGACGGGGCACTGAAGCTCAGCGCGGCAGCCTCCGCGGAAGGTACGGGGCAGAGAGAGGGCGGGAACGGGTCGCATCTTCCGGGGAGGCTGCCTGCGCCCAGGGCCCTCACTGTTGCCGGAGAACTGCCCTGACCTCTCGGCCACAGGCGGTTAGGTGTCTGTGACATTAGGACTCTGTCCAATCTGTCCTTTAGTAAGCCTTCCAAATTCTTACGCGTGGACAGCCTTTCTCCAGAATGTGTCCAGCTGCCCCTTTTTCATGTGGTCCTAACCAGTCCACCCTGGGAAGCTGCGAGGACGTAGCCCTTGAGAGGACGTACCTCCTGCCCAGACTCAGCGATCCTGGCTCCTCGCCGGCACCGGAAAACCAAACGCAAACCCGAACTGCTTCTTAGGTACCAGCGCTACCCCAGCCCGGTGTCCGAAGGCCAGAATCGGGAGGAACAGCTGCCGAATTTATGTCTTGTTTCTGTTTACCTCTGTTTGGAAGGCCGGTTGTGTTACTTTAAGCGTTTCCATCATATGTTAGCCCCACCCCGCAAGAATGTGCTAGAAGCCTGGGTCCCCGATCTAAAACTTAAGGATGTGAGACTCAAATACATTTATCTAAAATCAAACACATTGGTACTATTTCACTAAGACTTTTTTCATTAGCAAGCTGGCCACGTTTACTGAATGCTTACTGCCTTCCAAATAGCGTGCTGAGTGCTTTCAGATGTGTCATCGGGTTTAATCCTCATACAACCCTATGAAATGGGGGTATTCACAGGTGGGAGAGCTGCCTGAAGCCCACAGCTGGGGGGGCGGGGGGCACAGTACAGCCGCACATCCACCTGGGCCCACCACTGGGCTTCTGCCCCTTGGGTACTTGGCGGTCAGTGGTCCGCCCCAGGATAGACTTACGATGAGCCTTATTGGCCAAGGTGAACATGGGACATGGTGAGCAGCCGTGCTGGTGGCTTTGCCTGTGCCCGCCGTCCCCCGCCGTCCGGGGCAGCCCCAGGCCCACCGGGAGGGGGCTCTGCTGAGCTGGATCCTGAGGCTGGGAGGCGAGGGCTCAGCGGAGGTGGTGCGGCTGCGTAGCTGCGGCCTGGCCCTGATGAGAGTCTCCGGTCTTCCTTCTCTAAGCAGGTGCGGGGACAGAATGATACGGGGTCTTTCTGTCTTTCTCAGCAGATGTAAAAATTGTGATCAAGACAGAAGTCCAGGAAGAGGAGGTGGTGGCCACACCCGTGCACCCTACTGACCTAGAGGCTCACGGGACCCTGTTCGGACCAGGCCAAGCCACAAGGTTTTTCCCTAGTCCCGTCCAGGAAGGAGCCTGGGAAAGCCAGGGCAGCTCCTTCCCCAGCCAGGACCCCGGGCTGGGGCTGAGAGAGCCCACCCGGCCCGAGCGGGACATGGGCGAGCTCAGCCCCGCGGTGGCCCAGGAGGAGACCCCGCCCGGGGACTGGCTCTTTGGGGGGGTCCGGTGGGGCTGGAATTTCCGGTGCAAACCCCCCGTGGGCCTGAACCCGAGGACTGGGCCCGAGGGGGTGCCCTACGCCTCCCCTGACAACGGAGAGGCCGTGCTGGACCCCAGCCAGGCCCCGAG
This sequence comes from Potos flavus, assembly GCA_028534135.1. Lineage (NCBI taxonomy): Eukaryota > Metazoa > Chordata > Mammalia > Carnivora > Procyonidae > Potos > Potos flavus. The sequence goes on along the minus strand of CM052887.1, from coordinate 88,336,006 downwards.
ACCCTTTGGGGAGCCCTGTAAATACCCCGGCCGGACCAAAGGCTTCGGCCACAAGCCAGGCCTGAAGAAGCACCCGGCAGCCCCTCCGGGAGGGCGGCCCTTCACGTGCGCCACGTGCGGGAAGAGCTTCCAGCTGCAGGTCAGCCTGAGCGCGCACCAGCGCGGCTGCGGGCTGCCCGAGGGGGCGCCCGGGGCGGCGGCGGCGGCGGGCGGCGGGGCGCGGGACGGCAGCGCGCTGCGGTGCGGGGAGTGCGGCCGCTGCTTCACGCGGCCGGCCCACCTCATCCGCCACCGCATGCTGCACACGGGCGAGCGGCCCTTCCCCTGCACCGAGTGCGAGAAGCGCTTCACCGAGCGCTCCAAGCTCATCGACCACTACCGAACCCACACGGGCGTGCGGCCCTTCACCTGCACCGTGTGCGGCAAGAGCTTCATCCGCAAGGACCACCTGCGCAAGCACCAGCGCAACCACGCGGCGGGGGCCAAGGGCCCGGCCCGCGGCCAGCCCCTCCCGCCCCTCCCGGCCGGCCCCCCGGACCCCTTCAAGAGCCCGGCCTCTAAAGGACCCTTGGCCCCCACAGACCTTGTGACCGACTGGACTTGTGGCCTGAGCGTCCTGGGACCCAGCGACGGCGCGGACCTGTGAGGCCCCCTCCCCCCGGCCCCCCTCTCGCCCCCCGCGGGCCGCACGTGTGGGACGCCCCACTTGTAGACGGCGGGGGGTGGTGCTGAAAGCTGAGGCGGGAACGGAGCCTGGGGGGAAGCAGATTTCCACGTTGCTGAACTGATCACTGGAAAAAGAAAACGATCCGGCTTCCACCTCTAAACAAAGTAGAATTCTCTGATTGTGAAACTGAGCAGCATAGAATTTTAAGTAATTTAATTATGAAAACCTTTTTTTTTTTTTTTTTTTAATTCTTGACGAAAAAAGCTGGAAAATAGTCGTAGCACCAGTTTAAACTTTATAGTGTACTTTTGGTTTCCGGAGCGTGTCTTTGTGTGGCCTGTGTCCTTACCAAGTCTGACAGTGAGTGTGCCCGGAGTTGGCCGGCTGGGGACACAGGTGAGGAGGGTCCTGGACTTCCCCAGGCCCCACTGACTCCTGGGGATGGGCTGGTGGTTGCACAGAGTTCGGGGGATTTGAGACACCCCCCTCCCCAAGCTTTAGTCCCCGCCTGGAGGGCGGGGCTGCAAGCTCGTCCCATCACCACCCCCTCCGCAGTGTGGAAACCCCCCCCCACCTCGTGTCAGCTGGGAGAAGGACTTGGCCGCCCGCAGCCAGTCCTATTTCCCAGCTCTCCTCAATCTGAAAAGGCCCCCAGAAGTGCTGGCCTATTACGGGCCATCTGCCACCCCTATGGAAAGGGATCTGGGCGGTCACCCCATTAGGTGACTCAGAGCCTTCTAACGGAGAGTCATCGGCAAACCCAGTGTTAGGGCTGCGGAGGGAGGCAGCTGAGGCGGCAGGTGCAAGCCTTGGCCGTCACCTCCCAGCAGAGCCAGGGACAGAGCCTGGCCTGCCCTGCCCCGAGCGGGGCTGCTTTCCACTCCAGCGAAATGCTTCTCCTTCGTTTTCTGTGTAGTGTTTCTTCATTGTCAAAATGCTTTCACTTCGCATCTCATTTGATGACTGTGACCTTGCGAAGCAGGCAGGACAAGTGTTCTTTCTTGTTAGAGATGAGGAAATCAATTCCTCGAGGGGGGCGCGCCCCAGCCTGGCTCGGTGGAGGGCGCCGTGCCGTGGCTGCGGGTGAGGAGGACTCGGATTGGACGCGGCTCGTCCTCCTGGAGCATCAGTCTGGGGGAGGGAAGGTTTTCGTCTTCGCCCTCTTAAGATTTGTGCCACATCTGCCGGAGCAAAGTCGTCAGGCGTCGAGGTTTAGCTGAGCACTGGCGTCTTCGGTGCTTGTGCTCGGTGGCAGGTCCAAGAGGCTGGCCAAGGGCCAAGCGCTTGCTCGCTCCCCAGCTGACATCTTAGAGGTAGAACTAGAGATGGCCCGGGTTTCGTGGTTCTGCCACAGTGCCGTCCCCGCCACACAGGTAGCCATTCCCATTTCGTTGGAGCAGCCCCTGGCTCCCTTGCCCGCAGCGGGTAACTTGTCTCCCCCGAGGAGCGAGAGGCCACGGCTTCCGCGCCGGCAGCTCCCTCATGCGTACTTTTATTAGGCAATAGACTAGTGAAGACAATTGTTTCTATGTACTGTATATTTTGTACCTGTTTACACTTCTAATATTGATATAACATATTTTGAAAAACAAATGAAGAGGAAACATCCTGTGAAAATAAAACCTAACCGGCACCAAGGCGCTTTGGTTGGTTCCATTCTTAGACCCGTGTCTCCGGCCCTGATGCCTCCAGACCCTTCTCGCTGGCGAGCTGGGCGGCCAGCTTCCTCACGCCCTCTCCCCGCGCTTGGTCCCCTCAGACCCGGGGAGGCCACCGTCCCTGGGAGCTAGGAGTGGAAGAATCCAGAGAAGTCTGACTCTGTGGAGGGGAAACCGCGATGCATCCCATCACCGTGCTTCGGAATATAATCGTGGTCCGTGTAATTTGGCTTCATGTACTTTGATACGATGTATACGAAGATAGCTCTGGGTGGATAAAGGGCAGGATGTCGGAGAACAGCGGATGCTGGATGTTCTCTCCGGGCGTCTTGGCTGGGCAGGAGCGAAGAGAGGACCGCCGATGCCTGGGCTGGCTGTATTCCTGGTCGGGACTGAAGTCGGCCCCTGGCGACTGAGCCGGGCTCACACCCACGTTCCCATCCACCAGAGTTAATCATTGTTACTGTTTTCTCTCGCGTGTTCAGTCGTTGTCACATTTTGATCTTTGTCTTTTTAAGAAAATGAAAATGTAAAATAAAAGCTGCGTAAAATTGCCCCAAGGGCATGGGAGCGGGACATGGAGAGAGAGCGGAAGTGGGTCTCACTCAGGCCCATCATGGCGATGGCATCCCTCCGGGGACTGGCAGCCCCGATCTCGCCCACGCACTGCTTGTCCGCCTCCCCCACTCCCTCGCTGGCCGTGTCTCCAGTCCTGGCAAATCAACGAGGGACACTTCTGGCGTCTGCCCCCCTCACCATGCCTCCAGCCCACCATGCCGCTCCGGCCTTCCCACGCGCCCTCCTGCCACACGGCCTGTGTGCGGGATCCCGTGCCTCATGCCGAAGCCCCAGCCGTGTAGTGGTTCGCTCAGTGGACGACTCCCAAGGCTCGACGACACCCGGCTTGGGTGCAGTCTCCAAACAGAGAACTTGGGGAGGACAGGGTTTGGGGGTGCGGAGGGTAGAGGTCAGTATCAACATCCCGAAGGGATACCCGGTCGGGAGTTAGGGAGACCAGGCCAGCACCTTGGGCTGGGGATCCTCCCCCCCGCCCCGCTTAGGCGAGAGCACTGCGGTCCCTTCTGGCCTTGGTGTCCTCTTGCTGCTAGGACAAATAACCACAAACTTTGTGGCTTAAGCCGGTACAGATCCATTTCGTACTTCTAGAGGTCAGAAGTCCAAAATGAATCTTAGGGAGCTAAAATCAAGGTGTCAGCAGGGCTGCGTTCCTCCTGGAATCCAGAAGAGAATCCATTGCCTCGCCTTTTCCCACTTGGAGAGGCCACAGCGTCTCTTGGTTCGTGGCCCTCATCTCCCGTGGCAGTCACTCCAAGCTCTGGTACTATCGTCACATCGTTTTCTGACTTGGACTCTCCTGCCCCTCCCTCTCACAACCTTGCAACGACCCTGGGCCCACCCAGACGATCCAGAATAATCACTTCATTTGGAGATCCTAAATTAATCACACCTGCAAAGTCCCTTTTGCCATGTGAGGCACTTTTTTTTTTTTTTTAAGATTTTGTTTATTTCAGACAGAGTGACGAGAGAGAGAGAGAGAGAGCACAAGCAGGGGTGGAGGGGCAGAGGGCGAAGCAGACTCCCCGCTGAGCAGGGAGCCGGAATGCAGGGCTCAATCCCAGGACCCCGGCATCATGACCTAAGACACAGACAGATGCTTAACCGACTGAGCCACCCAGGAGCCCCGTGTAAGGCACCATATTCACAGGTTCTAGGGATTAGGATGTGGACATGTTTGGGGGGCCATGTTTGCTTACTACACGTTCCAAATCCCGGGGCAATCCCCATCTCCTGTCCGAGACCAGGCCGAATCCTCCGTGGGACGTCCTATGTTGTGGCACCAGAGTAATGTGCATAAGTGAGAACATTAGAGGTTCGTCGCGCCCTGCCATTCCTTCATCTCAGCCACCCTCTGCTGCCCGTGGAAACGTCCCCATCCGCTGCCTCCCTCTTCCCGACATCTTTCCTTACTTTCATCTTTCTACGACTTCGTTCTAGTGCAAAGATGGCCCCCATCCCTTCCGACTTCCTGTCGTTCTGTAGCAGCGCTAACTTTGTCGCGTTCCCAGGCAGACTTAAGACAAGAGGGGCCAACTGTGCCGTAACCATTTCAACAGCATCAAGAGCAGCGAGGACGGGGCTGGCGCCTTTAACTATTACTCTCTTTTGTCTCCGTTCTCGGGCAGATAGCCCTCCTCCTCGGAGGTTCCTGTCACCTTCTCTCCCTCCTTTCCTCTGTCGTTCATCAGTCTCTATTCCACATCACTGAAGGCTTGCCAGAGTCCTCCTGAACCTCCAGGGTGGAACTCCCAGCCCATCCTGCCCCCAGTCCAACCCTCATACAGATCCAGCAGGACCTTTCTAACTGGGAAATCCGAGCACTCTCGCTCCCTGGCTTAAAGTCCTTCAACGACCCCCATCGCCTACTGCTAAAAATCCAAATTTTAGGCCTGCATAGCTGACCCCTTGTGAGGCGGCTTCTCCGTATATTCATCTTCTACCTGAACTGAGGTAGAGGACTTGCTTCCCTCAGCACCGTGCTGTTCCATGTCTCTG
>CM052887.1:88314852-88330607 GCA_028534135.1 Potos flavus | reverse complement strand
TGCCAGAGTCCTCCTGAACCTCCAGGGTGGAACTCCCAGCCCATCCTGCCCCCAGTCCAACCCTCATACAGATCCAGCAGGACCTTTCTAACTGGGAAATCCGAGCACTCTCGCTCCCTGGCTTAAAGTCCTTCAACGACCCCATCGCCTACTGCTAAAAATCCAAATTTTAGGCCTGCATAGCTGACCCCTTGTGAGGCGGCTTCTCCCTATATTCATCTTCTACCTGAACTGAGGTAGAGGACTTGCTTCCCTCAGCACCGTGCTGTTCCATGTCTCTGCACGTGCTGTTCCCACTTCACGCAGTGCCCCCCCCCATCAGCTCCCCAGTGCACCTGGCACACTCCTTACCCCTCAGGAGATGGCTCAGCGTCACCCAGTTGCCCCTGGGTTCTGCAGGTGGCACCGATGCCTCCCGTTTCTCACAGACTCTCGCTCGTGCTCCTTCCGTCTTCATGTTAGACTCTCCCCTACTTTGTATATAATGTGTTCCTGGAAATGTGTATAAAGGTGTGTGTATAAAGATGAGGCGGTACGCTTACACAAATCCTAAGGCAGGCTTTATTCCCTGACAGCTAGAAACAAAGTTCCTGATTTGACATAATTGTCAAGCTCCTTTTAACCCCGAGTCTTGTGCAATTTATACATGATTACTTACACACATTAAAAGCGCCACTTAGACATTAAACATATACACTTAAATAATTTGTCTCTAAAAACAGGGCAAAAAAGAATAAATGCAAATATTGTGGGTTGTAGAACCTGATAGAAACATCCGGAAATTCCAGATAGGATATAATAAACATAATTTTAAATACAGAGCTTAGAAAGGAATCAAGGGAAATCCTAGTGTACCAGAAATGAAGACAAAACTACACTCACGTTGTGAGCAGGTGAACAGCTTCTGTGTCTAATAGGGAGGGGTGAGGAGAAGGGTATAGAGGCCTTGGGCCCGGGAAGGTCAGAGTGGGAGCTGACGCCTTGTCCAGAGAAAATCCCTTGAAGACCTCGACTTCAGAAAATACATGGTTCAGAAAAAATGCACCCGACACTAAAAGACAATGTGCTAGGTGGGTCCTCGGGAAGCAGATGCCAAGACACAGTTGTGCTTGCTTCAGCAGCACATATACTGAAGTGCAGGATGTTTACTGTGCAATGACGCTATAAATGGTAAAGGCAGGAGGAAGCAGGATTTTGGAGGCAAAGTCTCAGACCAGGACGCAGACCTAACATCCATGGAAGGGAAGAGGAGCACAAGCAGGTTTGGGCAGCGAACAGAACATCCTGTGGTTCTGACAGAGTTTGAGCCAACCAAAGGATTCTAGAGAAAATAATTGCTGTTAGGGGAGTCCTGTGTTGAGCAGAAACGCCCAGGTCCTGGGACCCCACCTGCTCCCTCACTGGCTGGCGCTGCCCAAGAATGGCGTGGACTTAGCTTCAAAGCCACGGCATTTCCTGAAGGCGTTAATAACTGCAGCTGTCCGCTAACTGCGCTCCTAGTAGCTGGACGGTAAATTCTGGAAGATCTGAGTGGCAGAACACTACGGCTGTCACAAATGACAAAAAGCTTATGCCTCAGACTGGGCTCTGGGTGAAGGCAGTGGGTGGGGCGGTATCTTCCTTAAGAATCTAAAACTACAGCTTGTACATCATAGAGGCTGGAATTCAAATTTACATTACCCACAGGGCTGGCCAATCGACATAAAAACCGGACAAGGGCCAATGAGAGCACTTGAGGTTTCTGGCTGAAGGAAACACCCAAACAGGAGGAACTATCCCCCAGTCCAGACCAGGAGCCTGGCTCACTCTAAGCTCACAATCACAAATTGCAAAACCCACAAAGACACAGTCCACCATTAGTGAGAATACAACAAACAGCGGGATCAAAATCTAAGAACCTGAATCCACGTATGGATCATCCAAGATCGAATGTAACGGGAATAGTTTTATAAGGCACAAAAAACGAACAGAGGGGAGAAAGTAGAAGCAGCACCATGAGAAAATCCCGGCAAATAGAAACAGATCAAACCTTAAGAAAAAGCAAGATACTATTAAGAAGAAAGTAACATTTGAAAAAAGAACAAAATTTCTGGAAATAAAGTAGTCACTGAAATTTTTAAAACTCGGGGGACTGGTTAAACAGCTGACCAAGATACAGCCGAAAAGAATTAGTGAAATGAGCTACAGATGAGAAAAATACCCAGAATGAAAGACAGAAAATCATGGATGGAGATATAGGATATGTTTAAGAGCATAGGCGAAAACACCTTCCAAACATTTATCTAAGCAGATTTTCTCATCTAGAAAGAGATAATTAAGAAATTTTGAGGAAATATCTTTTTATTTTTATTTTATTTTATTTATTTGACAGAGAGAAAGAGATCACATGTAGGCAGAGAGGCAGGCAGAGAGAGAGGGGGAAGCAGGCTCCCCGCTGAGCAGAGAGCCTGATGTGGGGCTTGATCCCAGGACCCTGAGATCATGACCTGAGCCAAAGGCAGAGGCTTTAACCCACTGAACCACCCAGGTGCCCTGGAAATACATTTTTAAAAGAACGGCTGACGATCTCCAAGACATGATGAAAGACATAAATCCTCAAATTCAAGAGGCCCAAAGGGAAAGCCACACATTTAAAAAAAAAATCGTGGTGAAACTAGAACCCCCAAAAACAAAAGGGAAATCCTAAAAGCAGCCAGAGAAAAAGACAGATTGACATGAAAGGAAAAGGTGTCGGAGAAGACTATAAACTCTTCTACGACAATAACAGAGGTCAGAAGACAATGAGCTAACACCTGCGAAGTGGTGAGGGGAAAACCGTCAACCTAGATTTTGTACCCTGCTCGATTATCACACACGAGTAACGCCGAAAAAAGACGTTTGTCAGAAGATAAAAACTGAGAACAAACCAGTCATAGACCTTCACTGAAAAACTGCTGAGGACTGTCTTTGGGAAGAAGAAACTTGAACCCAGTACGGAGGAGGAGGAATCATAAGGAGAACCGGGGGGTGGGGGGGGGCGGGAAATAGTAAATATGGGTGTATGTTAATATACATGGACTTCGTAAAACAATAATAAAGATAAATTTGGGAGATACAAAACAAAGTATCTACGACACCAGGCAGTGTGTAGGAAGGATGGAGTTTGAGGTCAGTGAAAGCATCCTGTGGTCCTTGTGATTTCCAGAGAAGGGCAATCATACATATTTGTAAGTCAATCAGACCTATTTAAATGTTCATCGTAGCCTCTGAAAGAATAGAAGTAGAGTGGCTCCTAGCAGAGGGAGAAAAGGTGAATTAGGAAAACTTGATTCACCTAATAGAAGGTGGGAAAAGGGGGGAAGGAGCAAAGGTATGGTAAATAAGATCACAAAATAAGGTGACAGAAAGAACCCAAATAGGTCTCTCTATTCACTATGAATAGAAAATAAGCTTGTCAGTCGAAACACATTGTCGGATTATGAAGCTAAACAAAGATCCAGCTCTGTGCATTAAAGTTTTAGTGAGAAGGCGCCTGGGTGGCTCAGTGGGTTAAAGCCTCTGCCTTCGGCTCAGGTCACGATCCCGGGGTCCTGGGCTCAAGCCCTGCCTCTGGCTCTCTGCTCAGTGGAGAGCCTGCTTCCCCCTCTCTCTCCTGCCTCTCCGCCTACTTGTGATCTCTCTCTCTGTCAAATAAATAAATAAAATCTTTAAAAAAAAAAGAAAGAAAGAAAAAGGAAGTGTGATTAAAAAAAAAAGTTTTAGTAAGAAATATTCCTTGGGGCATAAATTTTCCTTTCTCCAACAACTGCCCCATAATCGCATTATGTCAACCCTCCTCTCAATGGCTATTCGGTACCATGATGACATGTTGTCAAAATTCCAAAATGTTTCAGCACTTTCCCTCACCAGAAAAGTCTCATTCCAGCCTCAGTCTGAACCGTATTTGAACTTCAGTGGCAAACTCAGTCAGAACTCATGTCCTCTCCACCCCAGTTCGGGCTCGATCTGTCTGGGGCCCCAGAAGCTTGGGGTGGAGAGAGCACAGGGTCTAGTCCTCATACCCTTCTTCCTTTCTCTCTCTGGTCTCCCCACATTTCACCCAGATTCCAACTTAGGTCTTCACAAAGCCTCACTTTTGGCCAAAATGTGGAGAGTTCCAAAAGGACACGAAGGAGGACGTGCTCATGTGTGTTGCCATAGAAACTTCCTTCAGCTTGGTCCTGCCTGGGAGTGTAGGGCTCGACTGTACGGTGGTTTCCAGGAGGGGGCATGTCAGGTTGTCTTGGGGTAGTACTCAGCTTTAGCCCGAATCCATACCAAGAAATGTCTGCCCCCGATTCTTCCCAGGAATGGCCACCCATTATGTGGTCTGTGGCATGGGCGTCCCAGGGGTCCCCCACTCTCCTACCTGCTGTGCTTCTTTACAAGAGGGCAAGGAAGCGGCTTGGGTCTTATATTGCACCATTGGGGCTCGAGGGGACCTGGAGCAGGGTGGGAATAGCCCCTCCTTTTCCCTGCGATGTCTTTAAGCCTTCAGAAATCTCTACATTAAAAGCCATCTGTGGGGCGCCTGGGTGGCTCAGTAGGTTAAACATCTGCCTTCCACTCAGTCATGATCCCAGGGTCTTGGGATCGAGCCCAGCGTTGGGCTCCCTGCTCGGCGGGAGGCTTGCTTCTCCCTCTCCCATTCCCTCTGCTTGTGTTCCCCTCTCTTGCTATGTTTCTCTCTGTCAAATGAATAAAATCTTAAAAAAAAAAAAAAGAAAGAAAGAAAGGAAATTTTCTAGTAAATACCTTTAGACAAAGCAGACTTTAATGAAAGAAGCATTAGTAGGATAAAAGGATCATTGTATCATTAAAAAAAAAGTATAATGTACCTAACAGCACGGACTCAGAACATATAAAGCAAAAAAATGACAAAATTATGGGGACAATTTTGAAAAAAATCACAATGGCACATTTCTATATGCCTCTATTTTATAAAACAAACAAAAATTAGTAAGAAGCTAGAATATTTGAAAAACATATTTAACTAATTTTATCCAAACAATTAGAGATTCTATGTTTAAGTATACATGAAATATTTACAAAAACTGGCTGCAAAGCAAATCACAACAAATTCCAAATAACCAATTCTATTCAGACCCCTTTTTATAATTACAGCGTAATAAATTAGAAATAATAAAACAATATGCAAAATGTTTGTAAAAGAGAAGAACCATTTAAGGAAAAAAAAACACCTTTTGCTCCCATTTGTTTTTTAAAAAAGCTTTTATTTTTAAGTAATCTCTACACTGAGCATGAGGTTCAAGCTCACAACTCCAAGATCAAGAGTTGCATGCTCTGGGCCGCCTGGGTGACTCAGTCTGTTAAGTTACCCACGCTTGGTTTCGACTCAGGTCCTGATCTCCCGGCTGTGAGATCCAGCCCTATGTAGGGCTGAGCCCGGAGTCCACTTCAGATTCCCTCTCCCTCTCTCTGTCCCCCAGCTGCACGTGTGCAAGTGCATGCTTTCTCGCGCACGCACTCTCAAATAAATAAATCTTAAAAAAAAAAAAGTTGCATGCTCCACAAACATGTAAGTGAGAGAGTTGCAAGCTCTCATTTCATCACTGCTTTACACATTTGGTTTTTGAGAGCACCTGGGTGGCTCAGTGGGTAAGCATCTGCCTTTGGCTCAGGTCATGATCTTGGGGTCCTGGGATCGAGCCCAGCATTGAGCCCTGCATTGAACCCCACATTGGGCTCTCTGCTCATCAGGGAGCCTGCTTCTCCCTCTCCCTCTGCCATTCCCCCCATTTGTGCTCTCTGGCTCTCTGTCAAATAAATAAATAAAATCTTTTTAAAAAAATACATGTTTGGGGCGCCTAGGTGGCTCAGTGGGTTAAAGCCTCTGCCTTCAGCTCAGGTCATGATCTCAGGGTCCTGGGATCGAGCCCCGCATCGGGCTCTCTGCTCAGCAGGGAGGCTGCTTCCTCCTCTCTCTCTGCCTGCCTCTCTGCCTCCTTGTGATCTCTCTCTCTCTGTCAAACAAATAAATAAAATCTTAAATATATATATATATATATATACACACACACACATATGTATGTTTGGTTTTTGGAACAATTCCTACTGTGAAAAGTTTATAGCAAAAAATTTCAGCTGATTACAGAATATTTATTTAATATTATCAAATATACAACCAGTAATCTTGAGGGGGGATATACCGAGAGGATATGCAGTTATGAAAGTAGCTTCATGTTAAACATGTCAAAAGGAAGGCATATTTTTATTTTTCCACTTTTCATATATGCTAGAGGACAAAGAAAAATAAATTCAATCAGTTAATTAACTCATCGGTGGTTGAAGTCTTTCATTTTATTTTGGTAACAAGAAAATCCAAAATTAGTCTGAATTTCTCATCTTACATTCGTCTGAAAAAGAATGATCATATATTCATTCATCTAGGTCCTTCTCCGTGGGACATGAGCTGATTAGTTGATTTCTGGGCCCCATCAAAATTCTAGCTGGCTCGCTTGCAGAAATTCACAAGCTGACCCTAAAATTCGAAAGGAAGTTCAAGGCATCCCGAATGGCCCAAAACAATATTGAGAAAGAAGAGCAAAGTTAGAGGACTCCGGGTTCCTGCTGGTAACATTTGGAAACATAAAACGGATGCTACCAATAACACAAAGGATGGTGGGTAACCTGCGCTAAGATTAATGCACCGTGGTGACGGGGTATAACTCATCGAGGTAAGCTGTTAAGAATTAAAGCTGTATATTTTAAAACTTAGGGCAGCCATTAAAAATGAGGTATCACTAATAAGTGTACAGTGAAAACAATTACTAAAAAAAAGAAATACTCTATCCAAATGCAGGCAAAGAAAGAAGGAACAAAAGAAAGAGAAAGAAATTATCAAAGACCTGGAAAACAAAGCAAACAACTAGGAAGACCGTCGATGAAAATGCAATCCTATCAGTAAGCACATTAAGTTTGGTGACAGGGTTCATATCCATAATACGTTTTGTAAAAACACCTATAAACCAGTAAGAAAAAGACTTTGCAACAGAAACATTGGCAAAGGAAATGGAGAGAAAATTTGAAGAAACCAAGCGGCTAGGAAATGTGGAAAGACCGTTCCATTCTCTTAATAATCAGGGAAATAGAAATATCAACACACATTTCAAACTCATCGTGTTGACAAGGTTCCAAGTCCGTGATCAATCAGTAAGCGTTGGCAAGGCTGTGGAAACAGGACCCCACGCACAGCTGGTGGGAGTGTCGCTGCGCACCCTTTCGCTGAGCAATTTGGTGAACTTAGGGAAGAGGCAGGCGCTCCTGTTACCCTCTCTTCTGTGTCTTGGGGTCTCTCCCAGAGAAACTCAAACACAGGCAATGAGACATGAATACAAATGTTGCTGCCAGCAGGTTTGGTTTCATTCCCCGCCGCCCCCCCCCCCCCCGGGGGGCGAAGGGGAAGTAAACTGGAGTTTATTTATTCAATGAAATACTATATGGTGGTTAAAATGAATGAACCAGTATTCTTGTTTAAACAGGAACATATCTCAAAAACAGTAATGCTTAAAAAAAAAAGCAAACTGCAACCTGATATGGAGTGAATTACATCATTCACATAAACATATAAAATACCAAAACCAGTGGTATGCACTGTTTACTGATGGACCAAGACATAGGTGAGATCTCCAACCTCTGGGAAGGGAAGGAAATGGACTAGCCTTATCGGTATCCATAACTTTCCACTTTTAAAGAGACGTCTGAGCTGACAGCAGACGGAGTCTTGCTCCTGTTGCCTTCTAAGGAAGCTCCACCCTTGGCCTCCCTGGGGTCCCATTAGGTGAACAAAGATATTCTACTTTTCTCCGCTCCCCCCCTCTTAAGTTAGTTCCAGTTGGGTTTTCGTCACTTGTATCCAGGAGGCCTGCCTGTACTTTCTTTCTTCTTCGCCCCCCCCAATTTCATTTCTAGTTCTTGCCACCTGGTAGGTGTTCCATAAATATGTGTGTACGTGAACCTGTCCAGGAAAGGCAGCCGCCAACTCCAAGCTCTACCATTTCTTTTGGGATATCTCTCAAGGTTATAAAGAGCATTCCTGCAAGGGATTGGAACTTGGGGTAAACAAGTCCCTTCCCACTCGGCCTCAGTTTCCTCCCAAATGACGGCTCCGGGCCCCTTCCAGCCCTAGCACTCTATGATTCTCGGAATTGTGTCCTTTCATGTCGAAAACAACACTCGGGCATTTCACAAAAGCACCCAACCCCCTTGTTACCCTTGGAACCACAGCCCGCTTCCCTGGAACCCGGACTGCACAGAGCTGGTCACATGAACCCGGGCTTTCTTCGGTGTGACGGGTTTCTTAGATCCCTTTGTGAGCGCAGGTTTTGAAAGGGAACGACCCGGGTTCTGGGTTTGAGAGGAGCAGGGGGATCCGGCGGGAGGAAGGCTGTCGGAGCCAATCAAGCCGCCTCCAGACCCCAGCACGTCGCCTCGGCTGCGCGCGGCTGTTTGTGCTCGGCTCTCCCGCCTCCGGGTCTCGCCCCAGGCCGCCCGGGGAGGCGAGGACCCCAGGTGAGAGGCCGGGGGAGGGGGGCCTGGGGGGGTCGGAGGGGGGCGGCCGAGCGGTTCGGCCCGGGCTCCACGACGGGCTGGCCCGGGGCTCAGGGCGTGTCCGTCGCCGCCTGGCTGCTCGCTCGACACTGTTCGCTCCTACCGGCTGTAGATGGAGCTGTCTGGGTTCCTGCAGCCTCCGACGAGCCTCGGAGTGTTTCTCTTTAAACGGCCTGAGAGGGACATGCCTCCCAGGATGCAGTTTGTATCAACATGGCAGCTGCTGTGCAGCTCCCCTGCTGAAGAGGCGCCGGGACGGCAGCGCAGCTCGCAGCCGGGGCCGGGGCCGGAGCCGGGGTCGCCGCCGCGGCCGCAGAGGGGCCGCGCGCGGGCCGGGGGCGGGTGCTGAGGGCCGGGGCCCAGCTCGCGGCCGGGGCGCAGTCCGCCCGGCCGCCCGCACCGCCGCGCGCCCCGCTCCGACGCCGCCGCCCGGCTCGGCCGCTCCGTCCCCGCCCGCCCTGAGCAGGCCGGGCCCGACGGCCGCGCGAGCCCGGGCGGGGAAGGCAGGGCCGGGCGGGCGCCGCCTGCGGAGAGGCCGGGCGGGGGGGGCCGGCCTGCGCGGGGCCGCGCGGCGGCGGCGGCGGCGACTCGGGGCCCGGCCGGACAGCGCACGGCCATGGCCGAGGCGGCCCCGGCTCCGGTGAGGGCGGCCCGCGCGCGCACGGACGCGCGGACTCGGGGCCCGGGGGACGGCCTGCGCGTCCCGGGCTCGGCGGCCCGGCCTGGGGTCTCGGTAAGGGACAGAAACGCCGCGACGTGGGGGGTTGGGGGGGGCCCGGCGGGCTCGCGCGCCCCTTAACGGGGGCGGGGGGCGGGGGCTGCGGGGTGGGAGCGGGGCCGAGGAGCCGGCCGCCGTCCGGGCGAGGCTGCGGGGACGCCGGGGCCTGGCACGCTCGCGGGCCCGGAGGTGGGCGCCCGGGGTGGCGCGCCTCGCTCCCTGCGGAGCGGGCGCTGCGTCCGTCGGGGTTGCCGCCGCACGTTTTCCGCAGAGCTCGCCCCCGCCGAGCCTCCCGCGGCCGGAGCGCGGCGCTGACGCGGCTCTCCCCATTTCGCAGAGCGGAGACACTGAGGCACAGACACCTGGCGGCGACCTGCTCGGCCTGCCCCAAGGTCACGTAGCGAATCCTCCGTGGCCCGGTGCCCGCGTCCCCAGAAATGCCAGCCTTCCCGGGCCGCGGGCCTGGACGGGGAGGGGGCGGCTGTGGCGGCGGCCTCCCCTGGGTTAGGGGCCTGGCCCGGCGCGCGGTGGACGCGGCCCGTCGGGGGGGAGGTGACGGCGGGGTGAGAAGCTGGGCAGCGCCCAGCTGAGCGGCTGCGTCGTGGGGAGCAGGTGACCCTCGGGCTCGGGCGCCTGGGCCTCGGGCTCGGGCGCCTGGGCCTCCAGCCCCTGCGTCTGGAGGCCCCCCCCCCGCCAGATTTTGGGTGTCCAGACGGATGGGGTCTGGGGAGCGAGCTCCTAAGGGTTTCGTGGCCGATAGTCCTGCTTAGTGGGCCATTCTTAAAAAACCAGCCCTAAAATCTCCCTGCAGACCAGCTCTTTGAGATGCAGTGGCCGTGCTGGAGAGCAGGATTGCTGCATGGGAGTCAGCGCCTGTGAGCCTCAGTTTACTGTTGTGTGCAGGAGGGGGTCGGGATATATGCTTTCTAAAGGGCCTCCCGGCTCAATAAAAATAATCTCTTGGAACAATAAAATAAAATGGAGATTTAAAAACGCCTACCTCTGGGCTTTGGTCTCCAGGGCTCTTGAATGGTATATAATTCTGAGTTAACCACACTGGGTCCTTCAGGAAAATGGCACGGCTTGCTTTTTTTTATAAATCGGTATGAATGGTTATGTATTTTTTCTGCTAAGATGCATGAGTCCTGGGAACCCCATCCACTTGGGATGCACGAGGTAGGGAAGGTCGGTTAAATCCTATGATCTATAGTCTAGAATTCTCCCCCTGCCCGCAACAGTTTGAGAATGCAAGCTTATCAATCTTAGATACTGTATTTACAGCACCATCCTTCTCTTTATGCTTAGGGTAAAATCGAGCCAAAGGTTTACTGGTACCGAGGACATTATAGCAAGGGGCTTTAATTTGGGGGTAGAGGAAGAGGTATGTTCCTGTGGCCCCCTCATCCCTCTATAGTCCTCCAGATTTGGAAGTGGAGAGAGCCAGTCTAGTATAGCCAAGAAATGGTATTTTCCTTTGAGCTCTGATTAGACTAGTTGGTAACTTACTTACTCTTACTCTGCTGGCTTTAGGCTTTAGGGCTTTAGGTACTGTACTGGAGCTTTTTTTAATTATTATTTTTTTTTTCATTGTTTTAGTTAAACCCCTGTATTACTCAGGGAGCCTAACTTGGCCCCCCAGGGGATTTTCCCTTCTTCCCATTATTTGTAGGCAAATACCCTAATCCCCCCTCCAAGGACAGGGCCATAAGGTACCTATTGTGTGCTGTCTGCCCTCACCTGTGAAGAGTTGAGAGGTAGCTTAGTTGTTGATGAGTCTTCAGGTTTAGGGGTCTGTGAACCCCTTGAAAGTGTTTTCAGAATTTTGTGTGCGTGCCCACATGTGTTGTGTTGTTTTGTTTTGTTTTGTTTTGTTTGTTTTTTGAGGGGGAGAATCCATAACTTTCATTAGGTTTTCAAAGGGGTCCCTGAAATGTCTTTATGGGTAGGGCCTTCCCCACCGTAGAACCTCCCCCAGGTCTCTGTTTAATCTCCAGTCCTCTCTGAATTTTAGAGGCAGAAAGGATTCAGAATACTTAACCTGACCTGCTGCCTCGGTTGACAGATGAGGCCTGGAGGCCACCTACAGCATGTGCCGTCAGCCCCCGGTGTGACCTTGGCCAAGTGGGTTGGCCTCGCCAAGCCTCCGCTTCTCCCTATGCTAAGTGTGGGTAACAGTTCTCAGAGTCCCTGTTTCGTAGGGCTTCCTGAGGATGACGCGAGATAACCCTTTCAAATGCTTAACGCAGTTCGGGGCGCACAGTAAATGCTGACTAACTGTTAGCTGTTATCTGACTAATAAGCTCTCACATCTGGTTAGCTATTGGATCATACGACCTCGAGAACATTCCGCCCGCACAGGCCTTAGGTTTTCAATTCTTGGCTTGAACGTGTGGTGCTGTCTCAGCGAAGGCCCTCGTAAGTGAATGAATGAGCAAATAAAGGAAGGAAAGCGGTAGGAGATACAAATAGGTTTAGATGGCTCTGATAGGTGACCGAAGCAACGTCATTCTCTACCCTAACATTTTTTTTTCACGTGACCCAGTAATTTATACTGTTCATTCATTCAGCAGACATTTATTGAGCACATACTATGTGTCAGACTGGACCCCAGGGATATGCTCCCTTTCAAATGAAGAGAATGGGAATTCCAGTTACATTAAAGATCACTTGTACGTGGCACAGCGATGGGTCATTCAACAGATTCGCTGAAGGAAGATTATGAGCAAATGGACAAACATGTTATAGGAGAACTTCCATTCGGTTCCAATAGCGCTGTTGATGGGATAAGGAAACCCAGAGCTGGCCACTCAGAAGATCTTGGCTTCACCTCCCTGGTGACACAAGAATTCTCCCAACATGAATGTGGCAAGGTGGGGAACAGGGAGAGAGTAAATAATGAAAATCCCCGAAGGAATCAGTCTTAATTTCAGTTCTAGTCCCCCCGCCAGTCTTGACGTGAGTCACAGAACTGGCTGACTTCCGCTCCGTTTCCAGCCCCTCCGGGCCTTTGCTCCTCATTCCCCACCTCACAAACCACAGCGGGGAACTCAGACCACCAGAGCGCACCTCCCGCAGTGGGGACCATCGGCCCTCGGGGACCTTGGCTCCCGCGTACGGGGGCTGAACTGCCGTCCCCTGGCCTGGCTCGGGCAGGGTCTCCTCTCTCTCTACTTCTAGCAGAAGTCAGCCTGGAATACCCAGAAGCCCATTCGGCCTCTCCAGGAGAGGCTGGGCCCCTGTGCCATGTCTCCCCATAGACATACTTTGAGAAATTGTATCGATAAGTCCACAATTCAGCTTTTATCAGGGTCGGGGAAACTTAAGGTGATCGTGTGTCCTCGCTACTGGACGATGAGAGGGAAAGGACAGAGGGCACTGGGACCGCCTGCTGACACGAGCAGGAGCAGTGGGGCCAGATGTCAAGTTCATCATCGAGGGAAGTCCTCTAACAGCCCTGACCCACTGGGGTCGCCTCCCATCTTGCTGGGAGTCTGGGGGTCGTGACAGTGCCCGGCACTGACAATTCTGCTCTTTCGGTTTACAAAGTCTTATTTTCTTTGATGCTCAGTGCTCAAACTCGGTAAGGTGGCCGGTGTGTCAGACACTGTCTTTGTGTCACGGGCCAGGACACCGAGACGGGAGAGGCTGAGTGAGCTGGCGGCAGTCGGCGTGGACGGGACTGCGAGTGGAGGCCAGTATCCTTTCCCATCTCGTCCACTCCTAGTCCTGGGTGGTCCCGGTGAGATGTGTGTTGTGAAGAAAGAGACGGCTCTACCAACGCGGAAGGTGGCCGCTTTTTCTTTGTTGTTAATAATAGTCTTATACTTGACGTCTAAATCAGCGCTAGGCTCGCAAGAAGAGACTCGTGTCTGTGGAATGTATCTTATTACCAGGAAACCTGCGACCCTTTTTTTCGGTGGGTGCCGATCGTTGGCGTTTACTTTGCCGTCTGGAGTCTGTGGCCTTCAATCCTGTCCTTTCTCTCCTTGAACACAGGTCCAGCAGCTGGACATGGAGACCCAACGCTCTTCACCTCTGTCGTTCCCCAATGTTCTGCAAGAAGAAACCCCACGCCAGGCCCCTGCTGGACTCCCCCGAGAAACTCTGTTCCAATCCCGTGTTCTTCCCCCCAAAGAGATTCCTTCTTCGTCTCCCCCCGTTCCCCGACAAGGCTCCCTACCCCAGACTCCCAAGTTAGAGACCTCTGGCCGGATGCCGCATGTTCTCCAGAAGGGACCCTCACTCCTGTATCCGGCCGCTTCTGAGCAAGAGACTCATCTCCAGGGTCCCCTGACTTCCCAAGAAGAGACCCAGTATCCACCCCCAGCTGCTGCTGAACAAGAAGTATCACTTCTGTCCCACTCCACCCCCCACCAAGACGCCCCACTCCACTCGCCTGAAGTCCCCGAGAAAGACCCTCTGACCCTTTCCCCGACAGTTCCGGAGACCGACATGGACCCCCTGCTTCAGAGCCCTGTTTCCCAAAAAGACACTCCCTTCCAGATCTCTTCTGCAGCCCAGAAGGACACACCACTCCCTACGGCGGAGATCACCCGCTTGGCCGTGTGGGCTGCCGTCCAAGCGGTGGAGAGGAAACTGGAGGCCCAGGCCATGCGGCTCCTGACCCTGGAGGGGCGGACGGGGACGGCCGAGAAGAAGCTGGCGGACTGCGAGAAGACGGCCGTGGAGTTTGCAAACCATCTGGAGAGCAAGTGGGTCGTGCTGGGGACCCTGCTGCAGGAGTACGGGCTGCTGCAGAGGCGGCTGGAGAACATGGAGAACCTGCTGAAAAACCGAAACTTCTGGATCCTGCGCCTGCCCCCGGGCAGCAATGGAGAGGTTCCCAAGGTAAAGCTATCCCAACTGGGGCCTCCCAAGGAGGGATCCGAATTGCATGTGTTTTAGACATTTTATATAAAAGAAGGAAGAAGAGACGGTTAAGAAAGAGACAAATACAATGATACCTAGTTGCCCGCGTCACTTCACCAAGCCCAAGACATGCCAACATCACATGATTTGTCCTGTGGGTTGTGCCCTGGGTGAACAGGTCAGAGAACCTCCTAGTGGTCAGGGATGGTCCGTACCGAAGGGCATTCAGTTCAGTGAGTGTGACTTGGTATGAACGTTGGGAGTTCACTGTCAGAGGTGGACAGAGACCTTGGCGGAAGGTTCCGGAGTCCCTGTCCTGCTCCCCGTTTTTTATCAGTTGACTCAGAAATTATGTTAATGCCGGTAAAAATGTGATTTCAAGAGGTATCCTAAAAAAGTAGAGAGCAGTTAGGTTTTAATATTATTTCCCAGAAGATCCTGAACTTGAATGTGGACTAGTTTTCTTTCTGTTCTTTTGTGTGTTGTGCCCGTACACAGCCTTACGTAGTGACGAGACTTAGACTATATCCTCTAGGCCAGCCCTTCTCGAATGTTAGTGTGGCGATCTTACTAAATGCAGAATCTGATTTAGGGGGTCTGGGTTGGGGCCTGGGGGTCTGCATTTCTAGCAAGTTCCCTGGCGTCATTGTTGCTGGTCTGCAGACCATGCTTTATCGCAGCAAGGATTATCCCATTAGACAGAAAAACAGACCAGACAAAACAAGACCCTTACTCTATGGGGCCAGGACGGTGGCTGAAGTCAGGCCAGATTTCTATAGAGGTCTGTGGTGAATACCCACCGCTGTGACATTGGGCCTTTCCCCCTGCAGTCCCAGGAAGAGGGGTTTGAGCCAAGGCCCGGGGCTTAGAGCCATTCGTTGCCTTGAGATTTGGCAGCTGAGGGCCCGTGACTGCCATCCAGTTGGTCCAAGCTGAGCTTGTGTGGTTTCAGGTCCCTGTCACCTTCGATGATGTCGCCGTCCACTTCTCCGAGCAGGAGTGGGGGAACCTGTCCGAGTGGCAGAAGGAGCTCTACAAGAACGTGATGCGGGGCAACTACGAGTCTCTGGTCTCTATGGGTAAGGAGAAGGTTCACCCGCGGGGGGGGGGGGGGGTTGGGCTTCCTTCACAGTGGCCTGAGATTCATTCGGAAACATTGGGAGTTCTGAACGCCAGTCCTATCAATAATCGGAAATAAGAAAAACCAAATTTCAGTCTTTGCAACTGTTTCGCGACCAGTTAGAACAGATGCCCCAGGCACCAGGGTAGCAGAGATTTGGACAGCGTGTAGACAGAGCCCCACTCTGCTGAGAAGCCACGGGGACAGGCGGGAAGAAGACAGACGTCAGGGTGTCACTTCTACATTGTCCCCCCGTCCCCCCCCCGGCTCTGTACACATATTTTTAATGAGTCTGTCCGGCAAAGTGTTACAGAGCAGAGTGTGAGGGGCTTTACAAGAATCGAGTTACTTAATCCTCCACTTCTCCCGTCAGGAGAAGGGACACTGGGACAGGTGTGAGCCCTCACTCCCCTTCGCCCATTCAAGCGACTGTATACTGTCACCGATCGAGGGCCTACG
>CM052887.1:88303469-88314752 GCA_028534135.1 Potos flavus | reverse complement strand
GCTTCTGGGGAGGGGGTCTGCTGGGCCGGGAGGCAGTATCGTGGCCACTTCCTCCCAAAGGCTGTGACCTTCACTCCCGCCAGCGCGGCAGTGCCCGAACCTCTGGCCTTCTGGTTTAAATAGTTGTCCTTTCCGATGGGTGAAGAATGACACCTCGTTATTTTCATACGTATTTTTTTTTTGATGATTAGCGAACTTGTGCATCTTTTCCTTTTGTTTACTGGCCGTTTGCACTTCTTCTATGAATTACCTATTTATAGTTGCCTTTTTATTTTGTACAAATCGTAGAGGCTCTTAGGTAGAATAATGGACATTAACCATTTACGTGGAAGCCGCGCGTGGGCACACACGCGTGTCTCCTCCGTGTGTCTTCGTCTGGTAACTTCATTTCCAGGGCGCTTTAAACTTTTTTAAATGTGAGGGACACTATTCATACTTAGTTTTTTAGCTTCTGGATTTTGTCAGGATTCATTTTTTACTCTATAAAATTTCAACTCTCTCGTGTGCCTTTGTCATGAAAAGCCCGAGCCGGCATTGGCAACCCCGGAGCAGCAGTGGCCTCGGGCCATGGGGTCACTTCCTGTTGGTGCGCACGTGGGGCCCGCGGCCACACCCCCAACCCCCGCGTGGGGGCCGCGGTCAATGCGCACGCGCGCGTGCAGCCCCCCCCCACGCATGTGCAAGCACCTCACACATGCTCCCACAGGCCTACACGCCGTGGGGGCCCTAAGGAGGAGGGCTGGGAAGCTGGCCCGTCTCTTTTCCAGCATTGCCACTGGTCACATGGCTCCTCCTCGTGTCCCACTCACACAGGTGACACGTTTACAGCAGCCAGCGTGACCTCACACAGAGCATGTGTTCTTTCCTTCCTTCTGCCCAGACTATGCCATTTCCAAACCAGACCTCATGTCGCAGATGGAGCGCGGGGAGAGGCCAGCCGTGCAGGAGCAGGAGGACTCTGAGGAAGGCGAGACGCCCGCAGATCCCAGTGCTGGTGAGTGGCTCCTAGGCGGCCCAGAGCTCTGCCTTCTAGATCTTTCAGCCCTCAGGAGGCCCGGCGTGGGGTGTCGCCACCCGCAGCAGACCCCGGGGGGCTGCGTTAGCAAGCTGCGGGCTGGAAGGAGGCCTGCAGGTGCTGGGACCTGCCTGACGCCTCCTAGACGCCCCCGCCCTCCCACCTGTGGCCCAAGTGGCTGAGAAATTAGAACGCCATTGGGTTCATCATCTCGGGGAGTTTCTGACATGACCAGGCATCCCCTCCCTCTTGGAGGAAAACAAAACCAGAACTGAAAGGAAAGTGGTCACTTGTCAGGGCGCTAGTGATGGTGCCTCGTGGAGCATTCCAGAGAAGGGCCTCCTCACCCCGGTCCTGCAGCCGGGCCGTGCAGGGATAGGGATAGACAGACTTGACGTGAAACGTTGTGCGACGTGTGGAACAATGTGTGGACGGGGGCGGTGTGACAGAGGCCGCAGAAAGGCACGTGTCTCAAGTGCGGACCCTGGCGTCAGACGCTGGTGTTTGAGTCCCGGCTCCTCTGCTCGCTGGCATCTGGTTAAGTTAGCTCAGCCTTTGGGGGAGGCTTATTTTCCCCGTCTGTAAAATAGGACGGGTCCCAGTCTCTAGGGCCTGGTGGGGCGACCAGGCTGTACCTCACCGGAGCCAAAGGCCAGGTCTTGTTATGAAGTAATGTCGTTGGTTCTGGGACCTGTCAGCTGGATCCTCGCAGGAGGTCCCACAACATCTAGGGTAAGGTCAGCCCCGGGGACTGAGAGCTGTAAGTGACAGAAGAGACAGAAGCCTCCGGAAAAATAAGTGTCGGCATCCCTCAGAGCAGCCCAGTACCCTTCCTTCCTAGAGATTTGCTAGAGATTTAAATTGAGAGTAGAGGCTGATCTCAGTTCGTTCTGGCAGACAAAAAAAGGTGATTTAAAAGCAGGTGAGACTGGGGACTTGGGGCCAAAGAATGGCGTGTGGCAGAAGGTCCTTTTGTTCGGAAGAAAATAAGTCTGTGTCCACAACGTTTGAGTGGCCACAGGCAAAAACAAGGGTCAAGTGGGAAGAAGAGAGAGATTGGAAGCAGAAGAAATAAGAAGCCAGCCTGGGAGGCCGAGAATGAGAATCTGGGCGGGTGGTTCACGGTAGATACCCGAAAATCTGATGTCCCAGTGGGGATGTCCCTCGATCCCCCGCCTCTGTCTGCTTGCTCGCACCTGCGTCACAGACGGGCCTCCCACAGAGCAGGACCAGAATCGAAAGCAAAGAACCTCAGCCCGCTGGGCCCCGGGCTGGGTTTGTTCTGGTCCACACGCATCCGCGGCCCGAGCCTCACGGAGGCTGCCTTGTGCGGCTGGAATGTGCCATTCGTTCCACTGGCCGTCCCCAGCCACTCAGAGCCCGGACGGGAGGGAGGACAGGGGAGGACGAGGGAACCCCCGCCTTGCAGGGCTGGCTGGGAGCTCGCACGTCCGTGTGCGGCCGGGGGCCCTGGCTGCTGGAGAGCAGGATTCTTCTGCAACCCTGCCCTTAGCAGAGCCCCGTTACCAGAGCTCCCGCGTCTCCTCCCTTCGGAGGGGGGCTGCAGAACGGGCTCTGGTATGATACTGACGGGGAAAAGCCTAGAAACCTGAGCATTTCCAGAGTTCCAAGTACACCTAACATGACAATGTTATAGACTGGCTAAGTGGGTGTATTCAATAAACTATTTTTTTATGGTTTGGATCCCTAAGGGCAAGGAGATCTAAAAATGTTTCTGATATCGACCCTGCTCTCAAAACACTCAGAGCGGGGGCTCCCATTCATGGCCCTCGAAGGGGGGGAAACGGACATCTGGGGAAGCCAGGTCCCATTTTTACCTAACAAATTAGCGGAGAGTAAAAACAAACCAGAAGGCATGGCTGAAATCCAAGGTCTCAGTCTTTTTGAAAAGCAATTTGATATTTTTTTAGTCTTAAAATATGTTTTAAATATTTAAAATGTTCATATACTTGACCTAAGAATTTCCTTTCCTTTCTGAGAGTCTGTAGCATGGAAAGGAAACCAACCTGTGGATTAAGATGGACAGATATGATAGACTCTAATACAGCCACTAAAATCATCAGTGAAGTCTTTATACCATATGTTTCACTTATATGTTTGTTCTTTAGTTTGTCAGGCTTTTTGTTTTTGCTTTAAAGATTTTGTTTATTTATTAGAGAGCAAGCACAAGCAGGGGGAGGAGCAGAGCGAGAGGGAGAAGCAGACTCCCCGCTGAGCAGGGGACTCCGGGGCTCGATCCCAGCACTCTGAGATCATGACCTGAGCCGAAGGCAGACGCTGAACCACTGAGCCACCCAGGCGCCCCATCAGGGGGTTTTTTGTACCCGGTACTATGTCAGGAGACCGAAAGTAATAACTAACCCCCCCACACACACACATTCCAGTAAGGAGGACGATGGGTACTATGAAGGCAAGCGTCCAGGCCCGTGACACACAGAGCATGGAGCACTTTCTAGGGGGAACCTAAAGGGCCAGTAGGAGTTCCAGTTGCCCCGAGGAGAACTCATTGGAGGGAGGAAAGTCTAGAAGCTCGGAGACCAGCTGGAGACTCTGTAGTCCAGGCAGACGACATGGCCCAGGCCGGGAGCGAGGAGGGTATTCCCAGGGACCGGTCCGGGCAGTAGAGGCTGGGAAGCACCTGCCATGGGCGGGAGTTGACAGGGAGGCTCCCCGGCCTGTGAGCGCAGTGAGAGGCTGGGCCGAGGACCGCGGGAGGTGCGGACCTGGAGGGGGAACGAGAACCGGCCAGGCTGGAGACCCTCTGGGGAGAGGAACTCCAGGAGAAGAAAGTGTTGAGAAAGCGGCTGAACAAAGAGTTAAAAACCGAGATCTGAGCTAGAGACAGACATCTGGGCGTTGGAGAGGTCTGGAGAGGGAGACGGGAAAGAGCACAGGCCATGCCCTTGGGAGCCTTGATTTTTAGAGCAGATTTGGAATATACTGGTCTGGGTAGGGGCCCAGGCATTAATATTCCTTAAAACGGTTGCAAGGTGATTCTCACGCACAGCCAGCGCTGAGAACCACTGTGGAAGGATTTGGAGAAGGAAGGAGGAGGCAGAGGAACCGGAGGAAACGGAGGAAACGGAAGGAGTGGTCAGAAAGGTAGCAAGACTCGAGGATAGCTGGGGCCCCTGGCTGGCTCAGGCGGTAGAGCGCGCAAAATTAGGGTAGTGCATCGCGGGGTCTTTCAAGAGAAGAGGGTTTCCAGAAGGAGGGGGTGTGGTCAGCCATGCCGAATTCTGCAGCTTGGCTTAGTAAGGCGAAGACTGACACGTCCATGGGTCGCGTAGGTGGGCAACCCCAGTGACCCGGTGCGATGGGGCAGAAACCCATCGGAGCGGGCTGAGGGGGGACAGGGAGGGGAGGGAGCCAGCACACATCGTCAGCTGTTTCAGGGTTAGCGGGGAGTGGGGAGTGGACATATGGCGCCGTAGCTGGGGGGCGGGGGGGCGGACCTTGTTTGCTTCAGGCGACACTGATGGCGGGGATCCAGTCGGTAGGGGAAGTGACTGATGTAGAAATGGAAAATGGAAATGTAACATGAAGTCCATGATGTAAACAAAAGATAGGGAAAAAATTGAATGGAAACATATAGAAATCGTATTTCTTTATGCTTTGTAGAATGTTCTCGAGTAAGTATGTATCCCTTCTTATTCAGTAAAACAAAAAACAAACCAAAAAAAAAAACAACGCATGAAGAAAGGCTTCGAGTTAAAGATGGCAGGTTGAACATGTGTTTACTCCTACCTCCCAGAACCCTTCTAAAGCAAGAGCGAAGGGGCTTTTAAAAGGAATGAACAAGGAGACAACAGCAAGCACGTTCTAGAAGCCCGGGAGCAGATGGCTGGGGTAATCACCGATTTAGAAAGCTATATCCAAACCTGGGATTGGGGAAAGCAGAAAAGAAACTCGATCTGCACTGCGCCCCCGTTCCCTACTCCAGACTCGGGAACGAGCAGTACCGGAGACTCTAGGGATCTCTGGAAATGGGGGCAAAGGTGGGCTTAGAAACAGAAGACGGGCCAGACATCCTTCACTTCCCCTCTGCGGCCTCCCTCAGCCCCTCCGCCGGCATCTGTCTGTCCCAGCCCCGGGGGACAGCCAAGGCTCCTTCTCTGGAGAAAATGAGCAAGACGATGTCTGAAGGCGGACCCTGGGCACAGTGGAGGGTGGGGTGCCACGCTGACTGCAAGGGAGTAAGTGAAACGTGACACACAGATACTGAGATCTCCAGCCTTCCTCCCTAACCTGGCTCCCAAGCGATGCAGACGGCCAAGATGAAACCCCCAGGCAGCGTCCTGGACGAGTTTTGCCTGGAGACTTTGGGGACCAGCCCAAGGTATCTCCCCAGGAAATGACTCAGCCAAGCCGTCCTGCTGGGAAGCCCACCACTAGCAAGTCCTTCTTAAAGGCACCAAACTTTTCAATCTCTTTTAGTATTCTACTTTTAAATATAAATAGATAACCAAAACCAGACATTTGGGGAAAGCCTCTAGTATAGAGAGACCAAAGGAAAAGAAAGAAGAAAAAATAAATTTCAAGGAAACAGAGACCATGCAGAGAGATTTAAAAAACTGGGTTTAAACACATATGTATATAATAACATCTAAGTATTTCACATTCCATAAGGAGATAAAAGAAGTGAATACATCCATGACACGAAAGTATAATGCTTATTAGGGTGCCTGGGTGGCTCAGTGGGTTAAGCATCTGCTTTTGGCTCAGGTCATGATCCCAGGGTTCTGGGACTGAGTCCCGCATTGGGCTCCCTGCTCAGTGGGGAGCCTGCTTCTCCCTCTGCCCTTCCTCCCAGCTTGTGTGCGCGCGCGCTCTCTCCCCCCCTCTCTCTCTCTCTCTCTGTCAAATAAATAAGGTTGTTTTGGTTTTTTTTTTTTTTTTTAAGTATAATGCTTATGAAAAAAAGAGTAGAAAGGAACTCTTGGAATTTAAAAATAATACAAATTAAAAACTCAGTAGCAGTGTTAGGAGATAAAAGTTGAGCACATGTCCCAGAAAATAGAGCACAAAGACAAAAAAGAAAATAATGAAAGAATTTTAAAAAGTAAAGAATGGAAGTCCAACATCCAGATAACAGGAATATCAACAAGAAAGAAAGAAAGGAAGGAAGGAAGGAAGGAAAAGAAAGAAAGAAGAAAAGCAAAAACAGGGAGGAGGGAATTAGCAATGAAATAATTCAAGGAAAATTCTCAGCACTGAAAGACATGGTTTTCTAGATTGAAAACAGACCCGTGCCTCTAATACATCAGCAAGAAATTTCCAGGTAGCTGAGGTCAAAACGATCCTCCAAGTCTTCAGAGAGGAAAAAAAAAAAAAAAAAAAACATTCATACAAAGGAACAAGAATTAGAATGACTTTGGACTTTTCAGCGATATTGGAAGAAGACAGTAGAGCAATACCTTTTAAAATTCTCTAAATTTCAAAATTGGAAAACATTTTCCGACCATTCTAGAGTTTTCGATCAGCCAGACGATTCGAATTAAATGTGGGAGATGAAATCAAGACATTTTCAAGGTCTCCCGTCCACCCTTCCTCCAACTGGGGGAGGCGCGTTGCTGAAATGAGGAAGTACACGAAGAAAGCAGTGTTAGGAACTCCAACATAAGTGAGGCGAGGGGGATCCCAAGAAGACAGGTGTGCACCCGGAGGCAACGCGCCCGGCCTGGAGCACATCAGAAGGTTGTAGAAAACTTTCCTCCCAGGTCGATGAAATTGAGAACTACCCATTATGTCCGAATGCTTTGAGGAGAGACTTCCAGAAGAGGTCGGGGAGTTTGGAACTGACTTAATGAAAATCGTAAGCTAAGGCAAGGAAAAAATCATGAACTCCGGGGAAAGCAAAAGACACAGACATAGAAAATAACTGTAGTATATACTCCATACTTCAGTGTTACATAACATTTATGTAATCTAATGATGTAAACACCCGATACTCATCCAAACAGACTTGCAAACTAAATTGGAAGGATCGAGGATTTGGAAGAGATTTGCCTGGATGGGGGAGAAATGGGCCTCATGTCCAGCTCTCGGAAGCCAACGGGTGATGTTTACAATGAAAATTCAAGGGACTCCTCGAATACACCCATGACACCATGTATAATGCTTGCTGGGGTGCCTGGGTGGCTCAGTGGGTTAAGCGTCTGCCTTCGGCTCAGGTCATGATCCCAGGGTCCTGGGATGGAGTCCCACATCAGGCTCCTTCCTCAGCGGGGAGCCTGCTTCTTCCTCTGCCCTTCCCCGCCGTGCACACGCACGTCTGCTCTCTCTCGCTCTGACAAATAAAATATTAAAAAAAAAAAAAAAAATTCAAGGAGTAGCAACAGGAGTGTGTTCCTTAGAGTTATGAAGGGAAATAACAGAAGAATCAGCCGGAGAAATTGGAAGGGTTATCTCTGGGGAGCAGGAAGTACGGGTGGGGAGTGGAGGAGAGCTTTTTAAAAACAAGTGTTGAAAAATGTTAAAGCTTTGGTAATGTTTTAAAAAACTTCATGTAAAAACAGTATCATGAAAAAAAAAACCAGTATCATGGATATTAATGGCAGAGTAAAGTTTCTGTGTCAAGGTTCGCTTTCAAATTTATCACTAAGAGGAGGATTAGCTTCATTACCTGAACTTATTTTTCATTATCTTAAAATGATAAAATACATCCAAGGAGACCATAGCAGACTTAAATTGATGTTACAAAAGCAATTCCTCTATACTACCTTTGCAATTCTTCTGTAAATCTAAAAGTATTTCAAAATAGGGGCGCCTGGGTGGCTCAGTCCTTAAGCGTCTGCCTTCAGCTCAGGTCATGAACCCAAGGTGCTGGGATTGAGCCCAAGCTCGGCAGAAGGCCTGCTTCTCCCTCTCCCACTCCCCCTGCTTGTGTTCCCTCTCTCGCTGTGTCTCTCTCTGTCAAATAAATAAATAAAATCTTTGAAAAAAAAATAAAAGTATTTCAAAATAAATATTTATTTTAAAAATTAAAAACAACAAAATTTTAAAAATTAAAATTAAAATTAATTTTAAAAAATTAAAAAAATAAAAATAAAACATAAAAATAAAAACAAGTTTTGAGAAACTAACCCTCAGCTTGTACGCATATATAACTTTTTTAAGACTTTATTTCAGAGAGAGAGAGATCACGAGCAGGGGGAGGGACCGAGGGAGAGCCTCAAGCACATAAATTGGAAGGAATACACTGAAGAGAATTATGTAGCACTTTCACTCTGCACTTACTCTTTCTGAATTATGCTGATGCAACTTTAGAGTTTTACTGGAAAGTAAAAACCAATGTTGCCACATCAACCTTCTTCACCAGCTCAAAGCAGAGAAATGATAATAGACATTGGCTTTCCAACATCCTTATGGCTGTACTTTCAGTTAGATTTTTAAAGTTTTTGGCATATTTTTAAAGTCTTTCTTAATGCATTTTTAAATTTTTTATTCTTTTTTTTTTTTTTAAGTTTATTTTTTTAAATAATCCCTGCACCCAACCTGGGGCTTGAACTTAGGACCCTGAGATCAAGAGTTGCACGCTCTTTAGACTGAGCCAGCCAGGTGCCCCAATTTTTAAAATCTTTTTTAAAAAGTTATATACGGGGTCGCCTGGGTGGCTTGTCAGTTAAGCATCTGCTTTCGGCTTAGGTCATGATCCCAGGGTCCTGGGACTCAAGCCCCGAGTCAGGCTCCCTTCTCAGTGCGGATTTTGCTTGAGACTCTCCCTCTGTCCCTCCCCCTGCTCTCTCTGTCTCAAATAATAGATCAAATCTTTAAAAAAAAAAAAAAAAAAATATATATATATATATATATATGTATATATATATATACAGACTTTCTGGGTTCAAGGATATACCCATTTAAAAATTTGATATATATTTTAAAATGTCCCTCAAAATAATTGTGCCAATTAATAAACCTTCAGTTTATACACAAACATGAGACTGCCTCTTTCCCCATACCCATGCCAATAGTGGGTTTTATTTATCTTTTTATTATTTGCCACAGTGATGAGTAGAAAAGACAGTATTTTGATGCTTTCACTCAACTTCTGTAAGAGTGATGTTGAGCCTATTTTCATGCCTTTACTGATCACCAGGATGTCTTATTTTATGAATTATCTTCTGATCATTGTCCTTTTGGATGATTCATCATTTTATTATCGATTCGTAAACCCTTTTTAAAAGTTAAGGATATTGGGCGCCTGCGTGGCTCAGTGGGTTAAGCGTCTGCTTTTGGCTCAGGTCATGATCCCGGGGTTCTGGGACCCGTGTGTGCATTCTCTCTCTCTCTCTCTCAAAAATGAATAAAATCTTTCAAAAAAATTTTTTTAAGTTAAGGATATTAGCTCTTTTCCTATGTATGCAGATATAGTTATTTATTTGAGAGAGAGCACGAACAGGGAGGAGAGGGAGAAGCAGGGTCCCTGCTCTGACACGAGGCTCGACCCCAGCCCCCCGGGATCACGACCCGAGCAGAAGGCAGGTGCTTAACTGACTGAGCCACTCAGGCGCCCCTGTATTTTTGAATAGATAGACCTTTGTATTTAATATTTGTGTGTGTGTGTGTGTGTGTGTGTGTGTGGTATGGATATTTTAAATTTTCGTATGTTCAGGTTTTATTAGTTTTAAGTTTCTATGTATTCAAATTTACCCATAACATTCTTTATGGTGTCTGGGTTTCATATTAAGTACAGAAATACTTACTTAGCCCCTTTTATTCAGTAAACGTGATTACAGGTCTTGGGCCTATGAGCTTTTTAAAAACCTCTAAAAATATTTGAAATCTGAGATATTTCTTGCTCCAAAAAACAAAAAAAGAAAATTGCAAAACACAAATAGTCAAGTATTTTCACTAAGTGTCTGCAAATATAACATTATATCAGCTTCATTAACTATTAAATGTAGTGCTCACGAACACACGATACATCTGGAAACAATTTGTAGGGTTGATTCTTTCTTTTTTCCCCATCTTGCAAGAGTCCTCAGGAAGAAATGTAATTACAGAGATCACAAACCAAGCACAAATTAAATCAGTTCCTCATCACCAAACAATGTCAAGGCAAACCTACAGAAATTCTTTCCAAAAAATGTACACCTAAGAATGAGAGCTGGTATGTGTTGGGCACATGTGACGTCTGCTGTGACCAACCAGACAGCTTCCAGAAGGATCTGAAGTCCCAGGGAGCTAGGAATAGCCTGCTCCTGAGCTCACGGTTGTAAAGAAAGAGAGAGAGAAGGAAAGAAACTGTTTTTTTCTAACACTAGTATGAGTTCATTATTTGCATCTAAATTTTTGTTTCATCAGTAATTTATTTTGATGTGAAACCAGCTGTCGCCACTCCATCCATTCATTCCCACTCCCATTTACTGCAGACGTTTCCCCAATGGCTTGAAATTCTACCTTTGATCGGAAACTGTATTCCTCCAATACATGTCTTTAATTTCTTTTTAATATTTTATTTATTTATTTGAGAGAGAGAGCACAAGCAGGGGGGACGTGTAGAGGGAGAGGGAGAAGCAGAATCCCCGCTGAGCAGGGAGCCGGATGCGGGACTCGATCCTAGGACCCTGGGATCATGACCTGAGCCGAAGGCAGACACTTCACTGACTGAGCCCCCCAGGCGCCCGTCCTTAATTTTTTTTTAATGAGAGAACAAATTACTGCTTATAAACACGATGGCTTTGAGGGTTCCGTAACTCCTTTGTCGATCTGTTCTCACTCATAAAACTCATCAGTGAGAGCACACAACACATGCAGCCCCCGTCCTCAGCAGCTACACCCCTCACTGGTCCCCATCTTACGAGGGAATATTTCTAGAAGCATAGAAAGCCCTCTGGGTTACAGAGAAGGTCCAGAACGTAGGGCACGTGACCACAAACGCAGCGCCCTGGGGCCTGGATGGCAAGTTCTTCTGCAAGTTAGATCCCTTGCAATACTTCATTTTCAACAAAATTGAAAGAGAACCTCATTAAGTTGTCAGCTAATAGGTCATTAGAAACAATTTTTGATGATATGTTAACCATGTGCTTTCATAGCATCATCATTCCGAGCAAATTCGGAGAATCAAGCGATGATTCCATAACAAAGCCCCTGCCGGCCCATCTATGTATCTATGTAAATGAGCTTTGCCAGTGCTTGTGTTTATGAAAATGAAAAATAGGAACAGATTTGATTCTGAACTCTTGTCTCAATCATGTAATAAGAATATTCATTCTCAGATAAGCAAACTAATTAGGGGACAAAAA
>CM052887.1:88247773-88302969 GCA_028534135.1 Potos flavus | reverse complement strand
CGGACTGTTGGCTTCGTTTCCGAGGTTCCTGGTGTCTTTTCTCTTTCCACAGCACTTACCACCTTCTGACATCCCATACAATGTATTAATTACGTGCATCGCCTTGGGGTAAGGCGTATGAGGGCGGGGAGCTCTCTTACGTTCCCCGGCATTGGAATATCCCATCGCACATAGTTGGTGCTCAATAAGTAACCGGTGATTCAATGAGTTCAGTGAAGGGGTGAGTGCATCTGTCGATGCGTTATACGTTTATAATTTCCTTCATTAACAAAGTGATTTTCAAACTGGGGGGGAGTTTCTGCTGGCACAGTCCTCTCCGCAGGGAGGAAAGTAAAGCCGAACCCCTACCTCCCACTCCACACAAAATAAAAATAAATTTCAGATGGAGCAAAGACCTTAATGTAAATAATAAAGCAATAAAAACCTTGAAACAAACTCCAGGAGACCCTACGAACCATCCAGGAGCAGAGGAGTCCCTCTGAACTAAGAAAACCCAGAAGCCATAAAAGACAGACAGACGTGTGTGACCACGGGAAGACTTGAAGAAAGAGGCCTGATAAGCGATGGCTCAGAGTCAACACAGAGACGCTAGATTTGGGGGCTGTTTGAAATGCTGATACGAGAAAAACGGGTTCTCTTTAGCACAGGAGCCGGAGGACTCTCGGCAGGGGACGAGAATGGGACACGGTTCAGACGGAATCGACTTGAAAAGGCTAATAAGGCAAAGGAACAATATTCAGATGACCCTAGTCAGGAAAGTGGGATTAAAGTATCAGGAAATTATCAACGTACACCCCGCTGACTGAGGAGAATATGAAAGAGCAGTGGCGTCTGTCCCCGGCAGGGACGGGGAAGAGGCTGGGCCCCCGCAGGCCTGGTGGAAACACGAACTCTCGCGGCCTCGTTCAACTGCAGCCTCGTGACATCCATCAGAGTAAAAATAACCACACCTTTGACTCTGCGGCCCCACTCCCAGGACTCGCATGGAAACCAAACCCCTGTTTCATAGGGAGACATGTAAATCCAACTGTGATGGCAGGATAGTTCATCATGCGAAACACCGGGAGCCAGACACCGCCCATCCCCCGGCAGGGGACAGCGGGACCCACTGCCGGCCTCGCCACGGGCTGCACGCAGCACTTTGGAGGAAGGCGATGGCCCGACAGAATTGCTTTGAAGGGATTTCTACAAGACATCCGAGCGAGAAAAGGAATGGAGAGGACCATGTAGATGTCCATTTTTATTTTTCTTTTAACCAATAATGGCCAGAAAATAAAAACAGAGAAGCGTAAGTGTGTTGCCACAAATACCTACAGAAGCGTAGAGGAAGATGCTAGGTTGCTTACAGGGCTGACCTGGGCAGGTCACAGCCGTGAAATGGGAAGGGAGGGGAAGAGGAGAGCCAATCGAAAGAGAAAAAGTACCGCCCTAAAAGATTATGTGCTAAGTCCCATGTCTGCCAAATGATGCCCGTGTGTGTTGACATGAGAAATAACCTGCAGGCCTATTGGCAAGTTTAAAAAAAAAAAAGTGAGACCCCCGAGTGCATGTGTGTGTGCGCACGCGTGTAACTATGTAACTGTGGGCCGGGAAGGGGCTCGGGGGTGTCCGGTCTGTCCGCGTCGGACCCCGGGGGGCTGGGCTAGGAAGGGGTGCAGGGTGAGGAGGTGACGAGCCTTTTCATTATTCACCTTGACCGTGAGGGAGAGAGACTCTCTGCTGACTTTGACTGGCCTGACCCAGGAAAGGCAATTAAGATCTCATTTTGTTAAAAAAACAGAAAAAAAACCCAACCCTGATAATACCGTTTTTAAAATTGTAGGGGTCACGGAATACAAACTGCACATCTATTTGCACTTTACTCCCGTTCGTACTGATGTTCAAGAAACTTCTGTGTCTGCTCACCCGACCCCACATTAGGTTTCCTCCTGGTCTCGAAAATGAGAATTTTTGAAATGTAAACCCTAGGCTGCAGAAACCTCGTGCAATGAACGTGTTCTGGGTTCTTCTGCCCTCCCGCCCCCTGCCCCCCGCCTTCGCAGCGCACGACGGGATCGTGATCAAGATCGAGGTGCAGACCAACGACGAGGGCTCCGAGAGCCTGGAGGCGCCGGAGCCCCTGATGGGGCAGGTGGAAGAGCACGGCTTTCAGGGCTCCGAGCTGGGCGATCCGTGCGGAGAGCAGCCGGACCTGGACATGCAGGAACAGGAGAACGCGCTGGAGGAGTCCACGGAAGGTTCCAGTGAGTTCAGCGAGCTCAAGCAGATGCTGGTACAGCAGAGAAACTGCGCAGGTCAGTTGCAGGGGGGGCGGGCTCGGGGCGGGAGCGGGGAGCTGCAGCCATCAGGCCTGCAGACAGGCCCCCGACTTGTGGGGAAGCTGGGCTTCCCTTCAGACCACGTCGTCGTTTGACCTTTGTGAGCCAACGGGTGCGACAGCCCCGGGCACGGCCTCGGGGGCCGGCTCCCTGCCTCGGGATTTATAAGAATCTGTCTCCGGGCTAGGAAGAAGGCCAGAGGCAGACCCGAAGGGATCTCGGAGATCACCTCTCCGGCCCCCTCCTTCTACAGGCAGAGCAGGTCAGAGAAACTGCCCAAGGTCATGCGGTTATGGCGAGGCTAGAACTTCCGTCTCTGCTGTGTTCCTGATGGTTCTTAGCTCACACTAGAAGCCCCGGTGACCCAGAGAGCTCAGCTGTAGCCAAGCCCGGTTTTTAAAGTAATGGACCGTAGGGTCTCTTCCTGGTCCCATCTAGCCGTCACTCGTGTTTAATTATCAAACCTCTGGGTCACCCTTCTGCACTCTCTCGGCTCCGTGTGAGTTCAAGAACGGTGAGGAAGTGAGCTCTCGGCGGCCTGATCTCAGGCCGTCTTTTGTGGCCGATTGTCTGATTCCGAGCGGTCCCTTCCGTCCTGAGAAGAGCCCGACCTGGTCATCACAGTGTTTTTTACATGCGCCATGAAACTTAGGGACCTACTGCTTACGCAGGGGCTTTTGAGCTATAGTCATCTTTCCTGAATCACCCTCATCTATTTAGAAATAAGATTATACTCAACTTACATGAAGGTGAACTGGGAAGCTTTTTCTCTTTTTTTTCTATAGTCTGAAAATAACGTAGAAGATAGCAATTAAGTGAATTCTACCAAATTTTTAAGGAACACACTTAGGTTTTGGTTTTTTGTTTAGATGTTTTGTTTACGTGTCAAAGAGCCATTAATTATTATAGCAGTTTCTATACTATTTGTACTTAGAAATGTATCCACATCCATTTTATTTAATAGGTTTTTACAAGTATGGTGCTGATGATTGGTTTTGGGGTTTTTTTTTAAGATTTTATTTGACGCAGAGAGAAACAGCAAGAGAGGGAACACAAGCAGGGGAGTGGGAGAGGGAGAAGTGGGCTTTCCGCTGAGTAGGGAGCCTGATGCGGGGCTCGATCCCAGGACCCTGGGATCAAGACCTGAGCTGAAAGCAGACGCTTAACCAACTGAGCCACCTAGGCACCTCTGTGCTGATGATTTTTTACATTTTTTCATTTGGCCGGTAGAGAATCCCTTTGCAGTTGGCCTTTCCACACTTCATAAAATATCACGGACATCCTTGGTCAAAAGATGTGGATCTAACCCCTTGCTTTTAAATAACCACATGATATTCCCGAAAGCATCTTAATCCACAGGCTGTCTCTGTAGAACAGGGGAAGGTGCAGGGCAGACCGCGAGGCTGGGCTGCAGTGGGGCCTCACAAGAGAAACGCCAGCCTGCCCTCTGGGCATTCATTCTAGTGGGAACCTCAGGAAAGTTCTTGGCGGGATTTTGCATCCTGGATTGTGTCCCTTGCTGCTGGGAATCCTAACCAGGGCCCAGGCAGCACTGGCCATGACGAGAGGCCTGAGTTGGGACTGGCACACCTATGTCCTAACTGTGACCCTGCTGTTTCCTGGGTTCTGAGGAGCAAGAGGAAGTGCCAAGGCCCAGTGGTCACCACTGGCCACTTTGTAAGACCTGGGCCAGCTCACGCACACCACTGGCTTGTTTCCCTGGCAGTTGAGGGAACAGACTAGATGGTTCCTAAGTTAGAAGCTCTGAAGAGGTTTGGCTTTACTTAATTTGGAACAGTCACTTGGTATCTCTGGGCTTGGATGCCCCATGTCTGTAAAATGGGGATAATTCTTGCTTGGCTTATCCTATAAGAGATTGTGAATAAAAAGACACAAGCTCTCAGGCGAGACCTGGAAAAGTTCTCGTTTGTTTGCTGTTAAGAATTCTGCAAATGCAGATTGTAACAGCAGCTTCCACCCGACAGGTGGGCTCAGGAAAGTGAGTGCCTTTCTCGTGTCACAGTGACTACAAACAGAGCTCGCCAAGTAGCAGTGTTTAGGGGTACGTAAGTAGAAGGCATTTGAGAACATGCAAACAGGAGCCAGAGGGCACTCCTTTTCTCTAGGACTAACATTCTCAGGGAACACTCTAGAACACCATGTAGAACAGCTAATATCTTGGGCCCTGAAGGGCCAGCCTAGAGGATGAAGGGCCGGGGAGGAGGAGGACACCCTGCAGTTGGGGAGTTCAGGGAACCCTTCCCGTGGGGGGGGGGGGGGGACCGCACACCGGAGTCTGGGGAAAGGCAGGAGAAACCTGGGCTCTAACTTCAGACTTGGCGGGGCCACAGCAGGTGAATCCCCCACCTGTGTGGGAGGTCTCCTGCTGCAGGAGAAGGCCAAGGCCCTAAGCCCTGGGCAGGCACCCCAGCGAGTGCTGCCGCCGGCACCTTGGGATGGTCAAGGAAGGTTTAAGGGCAAAGCCAGGATTGGAGCGGGGTGGTATGTGGCCCGCGCGATTGGGAGGTGGGGAGAGGAGGGGGAGATCGCTGGAGGAGCCGGAGTACAGACACCTGGGGAGAACCCCGCGGGCGCCTTCAGGAAAGCCGCAGACCCGCGAGGCTGG
The DNA here is from genome assembly GCA_028534135.1 of Potos flavus. Classification (NCBI taxonomy): domain Eukaryota; kingdom Metazoa; phylum Chordata; class Mammalia; order Carnivora; family Procyonidae; genus Potos; species Potos flavus. Next base: position 88,298,025 of record CM052887.1, on the reverse strand, counting down.
GGGAGTTGGGGCGGAGGAGGCCTTAGAGCCCGAAGCCGGAGCCTGAGGAGTCAGCCCCCAGGCGGCTCCGCGTCGGGTGGTAACTGGTAGGCACCCCGGGCCTGAGTGTCCCCCGGGGGGCCCTGGGGGCACCTGCCCGCCACCGGCTCGGCTCGGGGACATGCGCGCAGGCAGCGCCGGCGTACCCCTTCTGAGCAGCACAGGGTTCCCAGAGAGGGTTCCTTCCTGAACCGAGCCCCGGTGACACCTCCGGCCCCGCGGAGGTGGGGACCGCGGGGAGCGGAGAGGAGGGTTTTCCCACAAGGCAGCGCGGGGGGCCGGCGATACACAGGCAGGGACTGTGCGGGGGGCCGAGGTGAGGCCACCGCACCTGCCTCCGTCCCGGGTGGAGGCCCGGGGCAGCGGCTTGACGTGTGTCCGTCTCTCTCCCTGTCCCTGGAGCAGAGGGGATCGTGATCAAAACCGAGGAGCAGGAGGAGGAGGAGGAAGAGGAGGAGGAGGACGAGCTGCCGCAGCACCTGCAGGCCCTCGGGCCGCTGGCCGGGCGCTACGAGGCCGCCATGTACCAGACCCCGCTGCCCGGGGAGCTGTCCCCCGAGGGCGAGGAGAGCCCCCCGCCGCTGCAGCTGGGCAAGCCGGCGGGGAAGAGGCTGGCGCCGCCGGCGCACGGCGAGCGGCACCTGGGCGACGGCCGCGGCCCGTCGAGCCAGCAGCAGCGGAACCGGCGCGGCGAGCGGCCCTTCACGTGCATGGAGTGCGGCAAGAGCTTCCGGCTCAAGATCAACCTCATCATCCACCAGCGCAACCACATCAAGGAGGGGCCGTACGAGTGCGCCGAGTGCGAGATCAGCTTCCGCCACAAGCAGCAGCTGACGCTGCACCAGCGCATCCACCGCGTCCGCGGCGGCTACGCGTCCCCCGAGCGCGCGCCCGGCTTCGCCCCCAAGCACGCGCTCAAGCCGCGCCCCAAGTCGCCCAGCTCGGGCAGCGGCGGCGGCGGCCCCAAGCCCTACAAGTGCCCCGAGTGCGACAGCAGCTTCAGCCACAAGTCGAGCCTCACCAAGCACCAGATCACGCACACGGGCGAGCGGCCCTACACGTGCCCCGAGTGCAAGAAGAGCTTCCGCCTGCACATCAGCCTGGTGATCCACCAGCGCGTGCACGCGGGCAAGCACGAGGTCTCCTTCATCTGCAGCCTGTGCGGCAAGAGCTTCAGCCGCCCGTCGCACCTGCTGCGCCACCAGCGGACTCACACGGGCGAGCGGCCCTTCAAGTGCCCCGAGTGCGAGAAGAGCTTCAGCGAGAAGTCCAAGCTCACCAACCACTGCCGCGTGCACTCGCGCGAGCGCCCGCACGCCTGCCCCGAGTGCGGCAAGAGCTTCATCCGCAAGCACCACCTGCTCGAGCACCGGCGCATCCACACCGGCGAGCGGCCCTACCACTGCGCCGAGTGCGGCAAGCGCTTCACGCAGAAGCACCACCTGCTGGAGCACCAGCGCGCGCACACGGGCGAGCGGCCCTACCCCTGCACGCACTGCGCCAAGTGCTTCCGCTACAAGCAGTCGCTCAAGTACCACCTGCGGACCCACACGGGCGAGTGAGCGCGCCCGCCGCCCCCGGCGCGCCCCGGACGCCTGCCCGGCCGCCGCGACGTCCGAGCCGGGCGGGCGGGCGAGGCCGGGGCGCCCCCGGCCCCTTTGCTGTGAGCCCTCCTCCCCTCCTTTCGTCCCTCCTCCCAAGGACCCCGGGGTAGTGAGACCAGGTCGCTTGCTGCCGTGTTTACCGGGGCGGGGGGGTGCCCCGGGTGGGGGGAGTGCGCGGACCTGGGGAACCCCTTCGGGCTGTTAATTTCCTTGACAATAAAATGGATGAAACCAATCAGCACGGGGGGAGTGATTTGGCCGCCGGCCACTCGGAGGAGCGGGGCAGGGCCACTTAGTTGGGGACTAGAACTTTATAATTACCTTTTGGATACTGTGGTTCTATTTGATAATAATAGAGTAATTTTTAAAAGACGAGCGTTTCCTGTTTGCCGTTTTTGTTTGGTTTTGAAGGGGAGGGGTTGAGAAGGTGGCCGAGGGGCCTGTGCCTAGTGTCAGTTGCCAGGTTCCGTTGAGCCCCTCGTCTGTGCCGGGTCCCCGCGTGGGGCGGCGGTGGGGGCGCAGATCGCAAGGATTATGAGATCGAGGAGACGGGGCTGCCGAGCTTGAGGTCGTGAATGGGTGTACGGAAGGGTAGCTGCTGCCGGCCGCGGGCCCTCCCGAGCGCGGGGTGCGGGGAGGACAGGGGGCGCCCGGGGGGAGGAGGGCCCAGTGGGCGAGGATGGGCAGGGAGGTCTGTCTGGAACGCGCTGGAGAGACGGTTACGCGCATCAACGGCAAAAGCTACGCGCCTCCGTCAGGGCCAGGCCGACTGCCCGCCCAGCTCGAAATGCAGCTGGCGGGGCGCTGGCATGGCCGGGGGGGCAAGGGTAGGGAAGGGGTGCGGAGGCCCCTGGTGCGCGTCGTTGGGAAAACCACAAAAGGCTCCAGTCAGACCTTTTTTTATGTGTATGCTGCACCAAAACTACTCTTTGGATTTGTCGGCGCGCGAATGCAGCCTCGGTCTAGGGACTCGTTCGTGTCCAGGGGCCCACCGGGAAGGCCTAGAAAGAGAAACCGCGGGTGCATGACACTGGCCACAGAGCGGCTCACTCTCCCCCAGCTCCTGGGCTCAGCGGTGACCCGGAGAGAATTCAGGCCATCGGAAGGGACAAGTCCTTAAGGCCAGCGGAGGGCCGGGCTCAGCCTCCTCGGCCTGGGGAGGCCAGACTCGGGGGGGGGGGGGGGCGGGACGGGGAGAAGAGCTGGAGAGACAAGAAGTACTGAAGGGAGGAAGATGAAGTCATGAGTCAGAGGGCGGAGGGGAGCGGACAGTGTACTTAGGCGGCTCAGAAAAGAATTTAAGAGCCAAGGTGCCATATCGTTGACTTGGAAGAGACCAAGAGGTCACCAACCGCCTCCTCTATAGAGACGCACAGAGAGGGTGTCACATTTGAAAGGATGGGACTTCTCTGTTCACGGAAAGTCGTCTGCAAGGCTGGTAGGACATCAGAGTGAGCGGCCAGAGGAGGGGCAGGCCGGGGTTGGGGCAAAGGGCTGGCGAGGCCGGTCTGGGTCCTGGGCTGCAGAACCCGACCCAGGGCCCGGCGGTGACACCCTGTGCAGTAAACCGGAGGTGCCAAGCAGGGAATGGGTACTCTGCCGACCACAGGAGGGGGAGCCTGGTGACCGTCAGAACCCCTTCTGGGGGGGCGGGGGGTGTCAGAGCCAAGTGGGCTGGGGTGGATTCACAGATGGGGAAGATGGGCAAGGCCTTGTCCATGCAGGGATTCTTAAAGGGGGGGGGGGAGTGTGGAAAATGGGCTCACATGTTAAGAAGCAGTAACTAATGACACCCACGGAACTGCAGAAAGGGTTTGTGTAGAAAACCAAGGTCGAGTAGGTTGGCTTGAGGCAGACTCGGCGTGCAGAGAGGGTCTGGGATCTGGGGTCTCCCACGACTGTGGAGTTTGCTTTGAGCGTGTGCGGGAAACCACTGCTGAGCAGGGCAGAGGCGTGAGGCAGTCGGGGGCCAGGAGACTGAGGCTGACGGGCCGGAGACTGGCCGCAGTCGGCCATCTGGGTGAGCCAGCCAGGTGCAATGGGTGGGCCACGGCCCGTGGAACTGGTGGCTAGAGGTTGCAGGGATGGCAGAGGAAATGGTTCTTGGCTGCGCCGGCACATTGGAAGCCTGGAAGAGATGTCAGCAGAGGTATTTCGGAAATACTTGGTGGACGACGGCCACTGCCGCCCAAAGCCGTTACTCGTCTGGGAATTCAAGGACCAGAGGGCGTTGGGGATGTTCAGACTTGAGAAGGGGCCCACGGTGGTCTGGGGAGGCTCAGAGTGACTCTGTTTGTTATCCACAGTTACCGGGACCTCCTCGGGCCATCGTGGCCCACGTGGGAATGGTGAGCCTTTCTTTGCCTAGGAAATCTGGTTATAAAGGATTAGATATAGTCGGACACTGGTACTTGTCATGCAGAGCTGGGCTGCGGTGGGGGGCTCTCTGGGACTCCACCTTCCCTCCCTTGGCACTAGCCCCCTCTTCATGCCTCTGAACTCCAAGGGGTCCTGAACTCCAAGGTGTCCTCTGCTCGTCCGGACTCCCTGGCCCGATCGAGTCTCACTTCCCAGCCACCATAATCTCCGGGCGCCAAAGGCCGACAGCTATCAGAGGACGGGCGCTAGAGCGTAGACCGGCTCTGGAGTCCGCCAGATGTGCATTTAAGCTTCACAGTTGTATGGCCTTGAACCAGTTAAGTGTCCACTCCGTCGTCCTTTCAGTGGGGATAATAAGCCTTCCGTTGTTCTGAGGCGTAACATGCAACATAAATAGATAGCAAAGACCTGGGCGCATACAAGGTCTCGTTAAAAGTTTGCTAATTTCATTATTAGCTCATGGTTAAAGACGACGTCGTTTAGCAAACACGGAAGTTCAGGTAGGTAGTGGGCGAGGGCTGGATCCTGAAAGAACGAGTCTCTGAGAAGGACACGTCCCCCACCGGCAGAAGCAGAAAGGTATTTCGGCGCGAGGACGTTCAAGGCACAAGGACAACTGCATCTCGGTCTCGACGTCAGAGCGGACGGGCATTTAACCTCGCCTCTCAGCCACAAGCCGGAGTCTGCGGGGGCGGCACCCCACCTTTCCGGGATCGGGTACCCTTTCACGGGGCTTTCTCAGGGTGCCCTTCATTGAACCAGAAGGCCAGACCTTCAAACTGTCTTGTCAGTCGCCGCCGGCCCCTCGGAGTTGTGCGCCAGAAAAAGTAATTGCCAAGAACCAAATACTTCCTACTTTTGAAGACTTTACGTTACACTCATTTTACAGGGGAAGAGCTTGAGGTTCAGAGAGGCTAAGCAGGCCCAAAGTCACCCAGCAACCAAGCAGTCCAGTTGGGATTTGAACTCCAGGCTTTCTGTCTCTAAGACCCACATGCGTCTGGGTGTGGCACATGAACAATGAATCTTGGAACACTGAAAAAATAAAATTAATTGAAAAAAAAAGAAAAAGAAAAAGAAAACCCACGTGCGTGACTGCAGTGTTCTTTCCCTGGGATCTGAACAGTCATTGGAAAAGGAGAGCCAGCCTGTCTTTGAGATTGTTTCATTCTATCCTCAGGACCCACTTTGAGGAAACGGTAGGTCTACTGAGCAGAACAGGCCCTGAGACATATATTTGCCAACATTAGGACCATAGCGAGAGACTAAAGAATTTTATAGAGGCAAAAAAAGGCCCTGGGTCAAGTCTGTGGCATTGCAGCGGGAGAGATTATTGTCCGGGCTGCCTCCTCCCTCAGGTGGGGGGTGCGGGGAGGGGGGCAGCCAAGGGAGCAGAGCCCGGCTCCGGGGCCCCGGGGGATGCTGCTTGTCCTGGAGCTTCAGGTACTGAGGAAACACCAGTACGTGCAAAGCGGAGTACTGGGCTCCAAGGCCAAACAGGGAAGAGGAAGCCATCTGCCACCTTGACGGCGCTTAGAACCCGGTGAAGACTCCGCGGCCTAGTCCTCCCGACCAGGCCTGTGGGGGTCTGGAAAGCAGGGACCATCGCAGGCACATTTAGGCAGCCGTCTTCACAGCAAGAGCCCCACCTCCATCTCCTCTCTGTCCCTCCTGTCCGTCAGGGTAGCTTTAACCAGCCAGGTGTCCGTGGGAGACCTTTCCCGAAGCACAGTCACGGAGGCTCCTCGGATTAAGGGATCAGGGACGGCGGCCTCCGGGCCCTACTGTTGCCAGGGCAACGGTGAGTGAGTCAGGCCAAGGCCTCTCCTCCGGCTCTGGAAAGCCCTGTGGCTACAGAAGCCTCGCACGGCTTCCCAGGCGTTCATGGTGGGAACGTCTAGATTGCAATTTTTAAAAAATCTATTCTGCATTTACCACTTCTCGTTGAGTTCCTTGACGTGAGTATTGTTAGTTCAAATATAATAAAATCTAATGCTTTTAATTTTACTTTCTGCAAGAGGTAACTCCAGGCTAAAAGGATTTTTTTTTTTTTTTAAAGAAAGAAAGGGAGAGAGAGAAGAAAGGGAAAGGAAAGGAAGAGAAATATTAAATCTAGCGCTAACGGTGGCCTTACATGAGGACTTCCGGTCAGCGACGAGCCCCAGCCCGGAGTTCATTAGGGACAGTAACAATCGCCACGATTCACTGGGTCGTGCCACCTTCCAGGCACCGTGCCAAGTAAATGCTTTCATTCCATCTTCTCCTGTGACCACCTGTGAAATCGGTATTCGGCCCCGCTTTTCCAGATGAAGTTCAGAGAGGTTAAGCCATGAGCCCAAGGTCACATGGCCAGAATTGAAACCTCAGCGTGTGGGACTCAAAGTGGGTGATGTTAAGTGTCCCCCAATTTCTTCCACGTGGATCTTCAATGAAAGTGGCAAAGAGTACTATTTCTCTCTGATTCGCAGCTCCGACTATCCCGTGGACACGGGGAGGTCTGCAGGCGGCCACCCTGGGCAGGCCCGGTTCACCTGCGGGCCGGTAGGGGCCATGCACAGAGGTTGCTGGGTGCCTCCATGGCTGGGCCGTCCAGCTAGTCCCCGTTTTTTTATTTTTTAAAGATTTATTAACTTGAGAGAGAGAGAGAGGGAGAGCCAGGGGAGGGGCAGAGGGAAAGGGAGAGAGATCCTCAAGCGGACTCCATGCTGAGTGCAGAGCCTGACGCGGGGCTCGATCCCATGACCCTGAGATCATGACCTGAGCCAAAATCAAGAGTCTGCTGCGTAACCGACTGAGCCACCCAGCCGTCCCTAGCCCCTCTTTTTAAACGAGCCCCTCTCCTGCTTCAGGTATTTGGAACAAGAGCTACATGTTAAGGTCAGGGGCTCCCCTTCTATTTGTTTCTGAAGTGGGGACCTAACAAGCCATTTGCTTAACAGAGAAGGAACTGGGTGACGGAGATTATTATAAAGAAAACGCACCTGCTAATAAAACACACACTCGTCTTCCGGGCCTACATCAACTCTTGGTTCTCACCGTCCCTTCCACCACCACCGCAAGAACGAAACTCCCTTTCTCTTTGTCAAATAATACCCAGCTTCTCAAAATAACTCGAGTATAAGACAGGAGCACCACTACTGTCTATAAGCTAGAGTAATGGAAAGTTGAATTTTAATGGCAAAATACACCAATGAAAATGTCTATCCTCATTAGTCATTTTTATTTAAATAATGAATATCAGGATAACCGTTTCCTTTGAGATTCAGTATTGTCTAAGTGTACAATCTTTTTAAGAACTATATTCAATCAGGGATGCCTCGGTGGCTTAGTAGGTTAAGCGTCTGCCTTCAGCTCAGGTCACGATCCCAGGGTCCTGGGATCAAGTACTGCATCGGGCTCCTTGCTCAGCAGGTCTCCTTGCTTAGTGGGGAGCCTGCTTCTCCACCTACCTGTGCACACTCTCTCTCTCTTTGACAAATAAGAAAATAAAATATCTTTTTAAAAATGTAATTAAAAAAACAACTATATTCAATCAGTTATTTACAGGATACACAAATACTAAGGCTGTACCCTCAAAAAAAATTGAAACTGATTGGATTTAAGGTAAATTCAGCAGAAGATTAAGCACATTATGAAACATGACTTTTGCCATTCTCCCACTGAAGATAGGATCCAAGAGCCACATGGCTCCACAATCAGATTTTCTGCGGGCAAATTACTTACACAAATTCTAAAACCTAAGATAAAATGTTTATGTGTGTACTGCCCTACTTAGATTAATCATCATCCCTAAAAGTCATTAATTTTGTCCAAAAGTAAAACTAGTAAATTGGTTTGTATAGTTACCCCTTTGAACAATTTAATAACATATAGCCAACTAAAATTATGATCATTCCCTTCCCACTTTAATGCGATGGTTTCCTTAGCTTATCTTGACTTAATTAATGATTGACTAGCCAAAGGTATGTAATACATTTTGAAATAGGTTTGGGGGAAAAAAACGAAACTTCAAACATTTCAGAGCATGCCAAAAAAGCAAGTCAATATCCAGACCAAATTACACCAATCTCCAGTATATTTAATTCAAACAGTAGACATATTGAGAAGAAATAGACACATTTTTCTTGCCCGAATCTGTGCCAGCTCCTTAGAGTCTTGGAATGAGCAGAAACTGCATACAAACATGCTTGGGTGTTCATTTTACCAAAAAGACAAACTCACATTAGTATGTAATAATCGCATAATAGAATTTCAGAATTTAAAAACCCTTCTCTCCCAAAAGAAAATAGCATTGTTATTTTTTTTTTCTCTGAATTTCTGAGTCCCCAACAGTAAAAGTTTATCTTAAAATTGAATGAGCCCTTTATTTCTTCAAGAGAAGGTATCAATTCTCCGGAAATGTAACAGAAGAAATAATTTTATTTACCACCCAGTACGAGGACGTTTAACCACCTCCACACCTGTGAAATGAAGCCCATTCCTTGGAAGAAACGAAATCGGGAGGAACGAAATCTCCAATATTTTAGAATCTCAGCTTAAGGACACGACATCTTCATTAAATTTACAGTGATCAGCCAAATGCTCGGCGCTTCATCTGTCAGTGTTTTCAGGCTTTTGTTTTTAGCCCCAGAATCCCGTTTAAATACAACCGTCTTCGGAAGGTAAACAAGTGAAATAACTGGGGCCGGGTGCCACGTTGGAGCACCCACCCGGGGGCGGGACTAAGCCCCCCTGCTCCGCCCTCCCCCGCCCTGGGGCTGCCCTGGGGGTCTCTGACCACCCTCCTCCCAGGTCAATCCAGACTCTGTGTGTTGCCTGTACCCAGCGCCACATCGCAGGCTTACTTAGTTCCCTGATAGGACAGGGGGTTTCTTGAGTTTCTTCTTTGGGGGTATATGCATTTCTACTCTCCATAACCTCTCCATCACTGGGCAGATGTTTTCATCAGACAGTGGCGAGTCGCACTGTCGCACAGCGAGGTGACACTCTCCAAGAATCCCTGGAAGGCAGGGGGAAATAGCACAGATGGCCAGAAAAGCCCTGTCAGAAGCTGCAAGGATCCCCAAAGTTATTTTTACAGCAGCCGCCTACACTGGGAAGGCAAGAGGAGATCCAGGTCCAAGTGGCGCCTGCAGGACCCTTGGCCACACAACATGGCTGCGGGCAGCCTGGAGGGTCACCCAGCTCCTGGGGGCTCCCCTGGGCTCCCCGGAGCGCCCCGGGCTGACCCAAGCGAGGGACTCCATGCATGTTAAGCGATGGGGTGAAGGAGCCACAGGTGACTGTGCAGGAAGGAACATGAGTCAAGCCCCCCACCCCCCCCGTCTCTGCCCCGTGGGGATGCAGCCGATTTTCTTCATTAAAGCGAAGCCAAAACCTTTCAGAGATACGTATTTTATCATTCCCTCCCATATTTCAGTCCCGGTATTAGGTAGAGCCCCCGGGTCACTGCCAGATCTGCCTACCGCAGTCGCCGGGTGCCCAGGGCGACGACAGAAAGCCTCTGGGCTGCCCCGCCTCGGGAGGAGGGTGACCCGAGGGCCCGCAGGCAGCAGAGCCCGGCCGCGGGCAGAAGGAGCCGGTGGCATCTCCCTGGCAGCCGGGGAGCCCTCCCTCCCTTCCGCGGCCGGCGGCGAGCCGTCGCCGTCGTGCGTCCGTTTGCACAGGCCCGCGGCGCCGCAGAGGCTGTCCCGCTCCCGGCGGCCGCGCGCTCAGCCCCCGCACGGCCCAGGCGGCCCCGGGACGCGTCCTCCCGCCGCGGGGCCCCCCCCCCCCCCCCGGACCCGAGGACCGGCCCCGCCGCCCCGCGCGCCCAGCCCCCCCCCCGCCCGCCCTTCCCGCCCGAGCCCTCCTCGGCTCCCCGGCCCGCCGGGCCCCGAGCGCGCCCCTGGGTAACGGGGACCGGCGCGGCAAGCCGTGCTGCGAGCTCATGGAGCTGCAGGAAAGCCACAGTTTTTAAATTAAAAACCGTTATTTCTATAGATTTATTTTAAATACACGTATATATGCGTTTTGCACATTTAATCTTTAATGGCTTGAATTTTTTAAATTCCTCGGCGCGAGCGGCCGCCCGCCCCGCCGCGGGAGGGGCCCCGGGGCCCTCGGCCTCGCTGCCCGCGTCCCCGCCACGTGGGGCAGCCGCGGCCGTGCTGCCCCCTGCCGGCCGGAGCCCGGAGCCCGGAGGCCGCCGCGCGCACCTGGCCGCCCGCGGCCGCTCTAGGAACGCGGGCCTCTCGGTGGTGGCGCGGGCGGCTGCCTGGCGCCCACTCGGGGGCCGTCCCCAGAAGCCCGGGGTCTTTCCCTCCGGGGCGCCCCGGGGCCCCCGCCCGCGCCGCCTGGGGCCACCCTTTCCGGTGTCCTCGGCTCCTCGCGCGCCCCGCCTGCCCGGCCTCGTTCCCCAAGCTTCGTGGGGCCCGTTCTTTGTGCAGATCCGGGCGCGGACACAAAGGCGAGGCCTCGGGCTTGGCCGCGCGGCGGGGGGGTGCAGTGAGCGCCCCGGATCCCCACAGCCGCGGGAGGGGAGAGCGGGGAGGGAGTCGCGGGGCGCCGCGGGCTCGGCTCGCCGGGGCTGGAGGCGGACTCCTTGGCCCCCAGCGGAGGTGGACCTCGAGAAGCGCCCAGATGATGGGCTGGACTTCTTGTTCTTTCAGACGAGCTCAAATACTAGTGTCGTTATTGCCGAGAGGTGGAATTGCCCTGCCAAAGGGAACGGACTTTTTCCCCCAGGCTTCTGGTGCAGATTGCCAAGCCTTTTCCCAGAACGCCCACCAGCTGCTGCTTGGGGTCTGCGGGCCGCAGGTCGGGTCCCTGCGGGCGGGGCTGGGAGCCGGGGAAGGCGGCTTCCGCGGGGGAGGGGAGGGGGGTGCATAATCGCCAGGCATTTGAGGGACAGCGTGTGGGGTTCCGTGTGACCGGGCAAGGCTTTGGAGCCGGGGCTGGGTCCTTGTGGGGCCCGACTCTCGGCTTTCCGTGGATTTGAATGCTTGGAGACCTGGAGCACCTGGACGGATCCTCTGAAAATGCAGATTTGACCGTGGTCTTTAGCTTGTCACCCTCAGAGCGGGGTTCCTCATTGCTCTGAGGGCAAAATCCAGAGTCCCGACGGGGCCCACCAGGTCCCGCCTGGCTCTGCGGCCCTATCTTGGGCTGTGGATCAGTTTCCCAGAGTTGCCATAACAAGGGACCACAGACTGGGTGGCTTTCCGCCACAGAAGTTGAGGGGGAATCTGCTCCTCGCTTCTAGCTCCTGGCGGTTGCCAGCAATCCTCGGCGTCCCTTGGCTTATAAAGAAGGCTTGGCTCCAGCGTCTGCCTCTGTGATCACAAGGCATCTTCCTTGTGTGCGTGTGTGTCTTCACATGGTGTTCTCGTCGTGTTTCTCTATCTGGGTGTCTCTCCTTTTATAAGGACAACGGTCAGATTAGATTAAGGACCCACCTTAATCCAGTGTAACTGCATCTTAATTTGATTATATCAGCAATGACCATATTTCCGAATAATGCCAGATTCTGAGGTTCCTGGAAACACATGAATTTGGGGAGACCCCATTCAACCCTCAAGGGGCTGTCTCCCCTGACTCGGGCATCCTGGCCTTCCCTCTGCTCTTCCGGCTCTTGCACCCGAACTGCACGGGCCTCCTGGACCACTCGTCTCCGCCTAACTTCCCTTTCTCCCGCCAGGTGTGGCGGAGATGCCACCGCCTCGGAGAAGCCCTCCGGAGCCCACAGTCACGGGTCACCCCGCCCCATGTCCAGGCTCATGGCAATCCTCACAGTCACCGCCGAAGGAGTACCCGAGTGACAGTGTGTCTCCTGAGGGGGGGGTGTGCCTCCTCCACTAGAAAGTTCCCTCCATGAGGACAGGAGCCAGGTGGACCAAATGAACAAAAACAAATCTCAATTCATGGCCAAGGGGACTTACAGACCGGCACGGCAGGCCATGGGGTGAGTCCACCGCAGAGAGCCCATGAGGAGGGTCTCAGAGGCGGTGGCCCGGGGACATGGGCGGAGACAATCGGCCTTCGGCTCAGGCTCCGCCCTTCCCTCGGTGGCACACGAAATAAAACCCACCGGCTGACCCTGCCCCACCTCGCTGCCCTCCACGTGAACCCCTGTCCTGCTCTGTCCCTTTGCTGCGGCCACACTGGCGCTGGTCACAGTCCTCCGTCCTGCCGGGCTCGTCCCTGCCCACAGCGGGGAGGCGCTGCGTCCGCATCTGACCCGCCGGCTTATCCTCCAGACTGAGGCTCGATTTGTCACTTCCCTGAGCACCCATTTCACCCCCGTCGTCTTCCGTCACACCACCCTGCTCCATGTTCCCATCGTGCTTTCCGTATCGGCTATGATCTTTCTTTGTGTTCTTGTCTGGTGCCCCACACCTCTCAGAACACAGGTTCCTCGAGGGCGGAGACCTTGTTCGCCTTGTTCACGGCTGAGCCCTCGTTCAGTGCTAGACCGGAACCTGGAACCAGGGGGTATTCGTCACGTGGCCGGAAGTTACTTACGACCCTCTAGTTTCTGTTTCTTCATCTACAAAATGGGCGTCCTCTTAGCGACTTCACAGGAGATAATAATTGGACCTACCTCAAAGGCCCCTTGGGAGGATTAAATGGGAAGAGGTACGAGCAGGGCCTCCAACGTGCTAAACACTCAACAAAGCCGAGCCATTATTAATACCTTAGGTTAAGGCACATCCTCACAGGGAGCGAAGCAAGATGGCGGCCGAGGGGGTAGGTCTTCCAGACCCCCAGTCGTTCTACCCTCCTGTTCTTCCACTTACCCGACCTTTACCACAAACGGACGGAAGAAGTGTGGTATCATGGAAATAGCCATGGACCTGGACCCGGGAGACTTGAAATTGAGTCTCTTGGAAACTTTCTGCGGCTGTGTCCTCATCTTCAAAATGGAAGAAACTATTCCTACAACAGCTTAAATGAGTTATATGTAAATTACGTGTATTTCCCAAATTAGTAGTCCACTGATCCTTTTGATCTTAAAACAATTACTTATTAATTATGTCAGTAGGAAATGGTATAGGCTTGCAATTAGTAGAAGGGAATAGTGTTTTTTTGTTTTGTTTTTAGAGAGAGCACATGGGAGTGGAGGGGAGGGCGGGGGGGGGGGGGCCGAAGGCAGGGTGAGTGACCAGGCGCCCCTACACGGGGATTCCTAAATTTGTAATATTTATTGGTTTTTCTGATTCTGAAAATAATACATTTTATTGTAGAAAAGAGTTTTTCTAATTTGATAGACATAAAATATAATGTTTTAATTTATATTTCTTTGGTTTTACTAAGATTTATTCTGATTTACTGAGATTGAACACATCCTTGATGGCCTTTGTCATTATATGTGGGCTCTTTAGTTGTGAAGGATATTAGTTTGTAATATATTTTCTATCATAAATGATGAGGATATTTTCCAAGTTGCTATTAACCTTTTGATTTTGTCCACCTACCTAAAATTTAATGCTTATTAGCCAAATCTATTGCTATTTTCTGTTGGGATTTCTTCCACTGGAATGCTTTCCTTGCTGTTCCTAAATCAGTTAGATATTCATTTTTACTTTTATTTATTTATACATCATGCTTTAATCCACTTGGACTTTATTTTGATACACAAAGAGAAGCTTAGGCGGTACTTTATTTTTTCTTTAAAGATTTTATTTATTTATTTGACAGAGAGACACAGCCAGAGAGGGAACACAAGCAGGTGGAGAGGGAGAAACAGGTTCCCCACTGAGCAAGGAGCCCCATGTGGGGCTTGATCCCAGGAGCCTGAGATCATGACCTGAGCCGAAGGCAGATGCTTAACAACTGAGCCACCCAGGTGCCCCTACTTGCTACTTTAATAATTTTTCCCAAATGACCAACCGAATTCTCCCAGCATAATTTACATAAATAGCCTTTTCCTTCCCTGGGCATTTCAGACTGCCGTAGCTATCAGGCTACAACCCGGTGGTGAGGCATGTAGACGAGCGAGACTGCTTGGGTTTGTAACCCCACTTACTAATCACTGCACGTTGGATTACTCACATAAGATCTGGGGGCCTCAGTTTCGTCATCTGTAGAATGGGGGTAACAGTCACAGCCCCGATGGTCCGGGATTGTCGCGAACATAATGACGGTGGGACAGACACTTGTGATTATTTTATTACACTGACCACCACGGCGGTTCCCACGTCTGGGATTCAGGTGTGCCGTCTGGCCTCAGGCTGTTTTCAGTCGCGTGCTTTAGTACATGGCCTCTTACTTACCAGGACAAGCCCTCCAGTGCTGCTCGTGTTATTTTTCACAGTGGTGGCAGCTTGCCTCACCCCTTCCGTGTTATTTACTGGGCCTGGTCTCCCACTCACAGCGCAGGCCGGAAGTTAGTTTGGGGGAGACAATACTTAATTTAGGAACGGGCCCACGCGGTCTCAGCGGCTTGGAGACGAGAGCGGAGCCGAGGGTCCTGAGTGACGCCAGGGAACAGGGGGAAGAGAAGCAGAAGGAGGGCAAAGAGGAGAAAGGACCCCAGGGGGGCAGATGAGAGAAGATGTTAGACGGAAAAAACCAGGTGGCTCGTGCTCTCGCCCCCCGCGCTGGGCGTGGAGAGAGGGGCTCCAGGAGGCCTGGGTTTCCGCATCTAGGTAAGGAGAGGGTGCCCGAACTTCTGCTGCCTCTGGTTGTGGGTGCCTGACCCATCGATGCACCTAACTCGGGGAAGAGAGCGAGCTGGCGTTCAGAGCAGAAAGGCCAGTTTGGAAGGCAGCTGGAGGTGGGGAGGCCGTGGAGGCTGCAGAAGCCACAGGCCCACGGAGGCTGGTAGGACTGGTTGTGGCTGGGTGGGGTAGAAGAGGGTGCATGAGAGAGAACATGTGCAGCCAGGGGTATAGCTCAGGGGTAGGGCATTTGACTGCAGATCAAGAGGTCCCCGGTTCAAATCCGGGTGCCCTCTGTGTGTACTGTGTTTTATCCTGCTTTCTGGCAGCCCTAAAATCACAGGTGAGGTCAGCCTTGCCAGCCCAGTAATACTACGTAAGCTACATCTAAGTTTATATTTGCCAACAGGCACTTTAAATAAAGTAAAAAAAGGGTGGGTGAAGAGTGTCAAAAGGTACAAACTTCCAGTGAATTACAATTAAGTCCTGGGAGGTAAGGTACAGAGTGCTGGCGACAGCTAACAATAGTGGGTTGTGTATTTGAAAGTTGCTAAGAAAGTAGAGTTTTTTTTTTTTTTAAAGATTTTTTATTGATTTATTCGTCAGAGAGAGAGAGAGAGAGAGCACACAAGCAGGCAGAGTGGCAGGCAGAGGCAGAGGGAGAAGCAGGCTCCCCGCTGAGCAAGGAGCCCGATGTGGGACTTGATCCCACGACCCTGGGATCATGACCTGAGCTGAAGGCAGCTGCTTAACCAACTGAGCCACCCAGGCGTCCCGAAAGTAGAGTTTTTATAAAGATTTTATTTA
This sequence comes from Potos flavus, assembly GCA_028534135.1. Classification (NCBI taxonomy): domain Eukaryota; kingdom Metazoa; phylum Chordata; class Mammalia; order Carnivora; family Procyonidae; genus Potos; species Potos flavus. The sequence continues at coordinate 88,282,556 of CM052887.1, read as the reverse complement.
TTTAGAAAGAGAGGGAATCCCAAGCGGACTTCGCATTGGCGCTCTCACCACCGAGATGTGACCTGAGCCCAGTGCCCAACCAACTCAGCGTCCCGGGGGGCCTCTAAGAGTGTACTTCTTAAAAGTTCTCACCACCAAGAAAAAAATCCCTAACTATATGAGGTGATGGATGTTAACTAGACTTTCGTGGTGCTCATTTCACAGTATATACAGATATTGAATTATGATGTCGTATACCTTAAACTAATACAGTGTTAAATGTCAATTATACCTCAGCAAAGGTGGGACACTTTTAAAAATATAAAGTAAAAAGAAACTGGTGAAACTGATTTCCGTATTTTGATGAAATAGATCCGAGACATTATCATTTCAACATGTAATCAACATAAACATTTATAAATGAGATATCTTATGTTTTGTGGGACTTTTGGATTCTGAAATCTGGTGTGCACTTGCCTCCGAAAGCACCTGTCCCTGTGGACCAGCCACCTGTGGATGGTGGGCGCTCTTGAGCGGATGCGGGGCGGGGCTCGTTGGTTTCTGGCAGTTTCGAGGGGATCAGTAGGTGTGGGTGTGCTGGTCAGGGTACAGGGAGACTCCCTTGCTCCCGGCAGTGTGCTGGGCTGCTCCCCCAGTTGCAGAAAAGAGACTGAGGGAGGCAGGTGTCTCTGGGAAGGTGTAGGAAACGCATGGATTTCCAGGTCCCTGGACAGCCACCTTCAATTTGCTCCGCGGAACACAGGATATTTCGGGAAAATGCTCTGATACAGGTGCTGAGGTGGCTGGTAATCGTGGAGCCAAATTTGCTACTTAAAGAGTATTCTTAGTGCTGATCTTCTTTTGCACTGCGATATGTAAGTATTTTGGCCACAAGATTTTCAAACGCATTGTCTTTTTGCTTCCACTCAAAGGACATTTCTTACAATATTTATAAGACAAATATTTCCACAAAAATACCTGTAAGACAAAGCTCTTCAAATGAGTATGACGTATGAGGAAAGTGGTGGCTAACTCTCATTCTGTCACTTACTCCGTAAATTGGGACAAGCTGCTTTAATCCCGTGTATTGCTGTCATGCTCGATGAGGATGGTGTTAGTGTTGGTGTTGATAGTACCACCGAAATGGTTTTCAAATCATGTGTAGGGGCGCCTGGGTGGCTCAGTGGGTTAAAGCATCTGCCTTCGGCTCAGGTCATGATCTCAGGGTCCTGGGATCGAGCCCAGCGTCGGGCTCTCTGCTCAGCAGGGAGCCTGCTTCTCCCTCTCTCTCTGCCTGCCTCTCTGCCTACTTGTGATCTCTTTCTCTCTGTCAAATAAATAAATAAAATCTTTAAATCATGTGTAAATATATATAATTAATCATATACTATTTATATATAGTTAATTATATAGTTAATGTTATATATTAATTATTAATATAGCATAGATTATATAGCATGGATTAATTATATAATTAATATATATTCTCTCTCTCTCTCTCTCTCTCTAAGAATAGTTTCTCTAGCACACTAGAAGTGTTCAATAAACATTAAGTCTAGTTCTCCCAGGTGTCTTGGATGTAGCTACCAAAGTGAGAAGTCCCGAGCAAGTCTGTTTGCTCAGGCAGGAAGCATAGCTCAGGGGCAAAACACTGGCCTGTAGATCATAAGGTCCCCGGTTCAAACCCAGAAGTCCCCTAGAATTATTGCAAAACTCCCTCTAGCCTCCTGCTCTCTCGTTCACAGTTTGGCATGCATGTAGGGACTTTGAGCCTCTGACTCTGGGGTTTCTCGAAGGACTAGGGCTGAGCTCCTGTCTTATAGAGAGAAAGGGTTGCAGACAAGTAATGTCATTATTTATATTAAATTATATGAAAAAGCAAGTGCAGTACATTGTGTAGGCTCTGCTACCATTTGTGTTTATTAATAAAGTCCGAGAGAGCCTATGCGGTAATTCCTCCCATGTATAGACTGTGGAAGGTCGTAAAAGAAACAAACTGGCTTTCCTCCAAGCACCAGAAGAGGGAGGCTTGTCAGATGAGGAAGAGGGAGAATTTTGCCTGCATTATCTTTTTCACATTTTATTCTTTAAATCTACTTATTTATTCTTAAGATTTTGTTTTCTTGGGCGCCTGGGTGGCTCAGTTGGTTAAGTGTCTGCCTTCAGCTCAGGTCATCATCTCAGGGTCCTGGGATCGAGCCCCCGCCATGGGGCTCCTTGCTCCACGAGGAGGCTGCTTCTCCCTCTCCCTCTGCCCCTCCCCCCATCCATGCTCTCTGTCTCTGTCTCAGTCTCTCTCTCAAATAGACAAAATCTTTAAATTAAAAAAATTTAGGGGCACCTGCATGGCTCAGCTGGTTAAGCGTCTGCCTTCTGCTTGGATCATCATCCCAGGGTCCTGGGATCCAGCCCCGCATGCGGCTCCCTGCTCAGCAGAGGGCCTGCTTCCCCCTCTGCTCCTCACCCCACTCATGCTCGTTCTCTCTCAAACAAATAAATAAAATCTTCTAAAGATTTTATTTAATTTTAGGTTCGCCGCGAAATTGAGAGGAAGGTACAGGAATTTCCCATACGCCCCTGCGCCCCACCCCACCCCTAGCCCCCCACCCACTAGGAACACCCCCGCCAGCGCGGTACGTCTGCGACAGTGATGCACACACTGTGACACATCATAATGACCCACGGGTTTATACAAATGGGACGTGTATCCATGATCACAGTATCATGGAGAGCACTTTCACCTCCCCCCCAAAAATCCACTGTCCTCGGCCTGTTGATCTCTCTCACTCCCAAAACCCCTGGCGACCACTGAACTTTTGACGGGCTCCATAGTTTTGGCTTTCTGGGGAAGCCGTAAGCACGCAGCCTTTGCAAATTGGCTTCTTCACTCAGTGACGGGCACTGGAGCTCTCTGCACGTCTGTCCCCGCTTGTGAGCTCCTTTCCTTTCGGCGCGGAATACCATGCCGTTGTCTGGACACCGCATGGTTTATTTTTCCTTCACCTCCGGAGGGACAGTTGCTTCCAACGGCATGCTTTTTTGTGCCTTTCGAACATTGTATCATATGAATTCTATGAGTTCAGTATTTGTCTTTTTAAAATAAAATATGCAATTTAAAAATAAATTATATAAGGTCTCACCCACCTGGTGAGGAATCCAGCACGGGTCTGTTTGAATGTCCTCCCCCGTTCCGCTGAGTTTTGCCAGAACCCCCAATGTGGACAATCTGCACCGAGGCCCACTCCTCAGCCAGGTCTGCTCCGGCCTCTTCCAGGCAAGCAGCTCCTGTGGGGGTCCCTCCCACAAGGCCTGAGCCCTGGCGCTCCCAGGTTCTGGGGGAGTTCTCTCCCAAAACTCCATGTTCTCTTGGGAGTCAGACTCCTCCATAACCCGAACCTGTCCCTCCCATCTTGCCCCGGAGGCCGCAGCCTACACTTCTCCAGTGAGGCCCACCTTCCTCCACCTTGTGGACAAATACAAGCCCATCTGAGTGATGGGGCTTGACGCCTACTAACAGGCAGCCCACCCAGCCTGGCAGTCCCATTTTGTTTGTGAAAACACACACCCTCACACTCACCCACACAGAAATTCTCAAAGACTAGTAGAAGCATGTTACATGGACATAGGAGGCAAATTAAACAAGTGCCTGGTGGTCAAAGGTGGGACTATTTGAGAATCAAAAAGAAAAATTAGTGTAATTGATTGAAACACAGAAAACATGCATTTAAAAATCCATTAATTCATTACGATATATACATTTTTTTTAAAGCTCTCCCTGGTCAAATCTGGAGGTTGCTAAGGCATCGATTCATTATTCTGGAAATTCATAAATAAAAGGAAAGAATCAAGCATTTGTTCTATACCAACAGAACTAAAGAGCTGGTAAAGGATATCTTTCCTTATAAAAGAATTTGAGCTAATGAGGAAGAGGATTGGAATAAAACCATCTGCAGCCCCTAACGACATAAGAGATGTAAGCAAGTATCACGAAGGCCCGCTAAAGCCATGAAATAAATGTCTGATGGGGAAACTGACGAGGTTAACAACACCTCGATGCACCACTTAATCCCAACTCCACGAACAGAGAAACAAGCAGACATGCGCATCCTTATACACAGTTCTTCCAGTGACATCTCCTTGCCAAAAGGTTGAACTCTGATCAAGCCTCCATCTCTAACGAGCTTGGCCATGTTGAAAATTGTTAAAGCTGAGTACGATGGTTACTTTTACGCGTCAACCTGACTGGGTCACGAGGCACAGGGATATTTAGATAAACATACTTTGGGGTGTGCTCGTGGGGCATTTCCAGATGAGATTAGCCTTTGAATCAGTAAAACCTAAGTGAAGCCAGTCGCCCTCCCCAGTGAGGGCCTGAATAGAAGGAAAAGGCAGAGGCGGGGCAGATAGTTGTCTCCCCGTTTGAGCTGGGACATTGGCTCCCCCTGCCCCAGACTAGAACATACATCAGTAGCTCTCCGGTTCTCAGGCCAGCAGGCTCGGACTAGAACCACCTCGCCAGCCTTCCCGGGTCTGTAGTCGGCAGATGCTCGATCATGGGACATCTCAGCCTCTACAATCACGGGAACCAATTCCTTATCATAAACCCCTCTCTCTCCCCTCCACTCCCTCCTTCCCCCATTGCTTCTGTGTCTCTCGCTCTGTGGAGAACCCTGACCCATACACTGAGTGATGAATACCACTACTCTTGTGTATATTTGAGATTTTCCATAATAAAAAATTAAAAATCCCTTTCCCCTAGATAAGTCTGTTTAAATATAACAGAAGGAAATTACACTCCTCGATTTAAAAAAATATGATTTTCGTTTTCTGGTTCTGATGAGGGTTTGTTTCTTACATTAATCAGCCGCGCATCAGTGTGTGAGGAGGACCACTTTCTTTATTCCTCTTAGCACCATGGAGATAGGTTGACTTCTCAAAGGGAACTTCTCTGAAACGCAAGGAGAAACAAAGAAGCACGCTCACAGAACCAGTCACTATGGTTTCCGGCTCATTAGTGGCATCAGGGGTAATGATCATCATTACCCTGATGCATTGAATCAGCAACGCAGGGCGAGGTCACGAGTGGATGGACGCCGCGATGAGTGCTAGCCGCTCGGCGCTCCTCCAGCCAAACAGCCTCCTGCCTCTGGGATTGGGGAAATGACTCAGCTTGCCCAGAGATTTCGGGGGGAAGGGGGTGGGGTGGTGGCGGGGATGGGGGGGAGGGAGGGAGTGCTTCCCTCCAGCTCCTAGGACCCGCCCACTTTGGTTTATATGTGGGCTGGCGATACCCCTAAAACGTGAAGATACTGTTACCTGGTGAACGTGAAACCAGAATCAGCACGCAACGGATGGGATTGGCCACCAGCAGGAGTGACCCCTAGAGATGTGTTTTCGAGCAGAAACACTCAAAGGGACTGACTCCTTGAGACGGGAATACCGGTAAAAGGGAGCTATGACCTCATTAACTGCTTCACGGCCTAGCAGCCTACAGTAACGGGTGACGCGCTGTTATCTCCCCAATATTTCAGAAGAGAAATCACCCAGTAAGGAACTGGCTGAGGTTTCGTCTAGTCCTGCCGTGGAGACAGAGACCTGATTCACTCTGTGCATTAGAAAAACATCTTGCAACGTGGTCCCCAAGCTTTAGTCCCAGAGTTAGACTGGCTGGGCTCCTGAATTTCTCTAAGCCTTAGTTTCTTCATCTGCAACTTGGGGATAATAATTGTGCCCAGCTCAGGGTGGACGTGAAGACACAAGGCGACAATTCACAGAAAGCGTTCAACGCTGAGTCACAGGAAGGCCCCTGCAAATGCTGTCTCGTAAGGAGGGAGGGGCCCGGGATCAGTGGAGGGGAGACAGGCAGCTGAGTCTTCCTACAATTAGGGTGAGTCCGGTCACAATGGAGATGGTAACCTAGATCTCCTGCTCTCAGACCGGACGCCCACCCGCCCTGAAGGCGGAAGTGCTCCGAAAGCCCCTTCAGAATTTAGGCACAGCACAGGGGAAGTCGTGTGGGACCCCAGAGTCGAGTCATTCAATTTCTGTCCTTCAGCAGGATGGGACGCAAAGGAGGGATCAAGCTGTTTTGTAGAGAAATGAGGTGACGTGTCCTCTAGCCCTCCATCTGGGGACCAAGGTTCGTACACACTTAGCAGGTCAGAGAGTGGAGGCACGACACGGGGAAGGGGCGCGTGCGTTCAGGAGATGGGGTGAGGACCAGCAGCCGAGGACACACGGAGATGCCCACTGTGGTGGATGTGAGTATTCCGGCCTCTAGAGAAGGGACAGTACTTTGGAACGGGAATAATTCATGAAAATGTTCTGTGGCCTGAGGAGAAAACCCACAAGAACATTCGATCCCATTTGCTCTGATCGCAGCCTCACTAAGAAACCTTCTGACAGCTGACTTGGTTTCCCGGGGAACCTGGAGGGCGTCCTGGCTTCCTATGACCCTGTACTGAGAGGCGGACTAGGGAGGTGTTGAGAGCCGGGTCCCATCAGGCGGCCCCTGTGAATTCGGGGGTCTGGTGGGGGGGTCTGGGAGCCCAGCTCCATAACCGATGACTACACCGAGGTTGTGCCGGTTTGGGATTAGCAGACGCTGCTCTGAAGCCGACTGCTGCAGCCTGCTGAGGGGCAGGGTTAGTGTTCAGACCTGGGGGGGCCGCAGGGGAGGGGCGGGAGGGGGGAGCAGCCGCGTGAGCCTGAGCCTGACGGTTCACTTTGAGGACTCGATCCTGGGAAATCACGAGAAGTGGGCCACACGTGTGCTTATGTTCAGCAAGGTGTTATTCATAGTCCTGGAAAAAAATCCACTTTCCAACACTCTTGACTTTTTTTTTTTTTTAAGAAAGGCAGACTGCGACTACGGGCACCTCATTTGCATGTGTCCGGGGCCCTGGAGCGTGACTGGCCTACATCGTCCTACAGACGGACCTGAGAGCTTGTTGGGCGGTTCCCGCACAGGAGCAGCTGCTAGCAGACCCTCGAGCAGGAAACCAATCTCCTCTACCGGGGAAGGCCAACCTCACTTCAGCATCACCTCAACACAAGAGCAGAAAATTCTCTCCAGGAGTACAAGACAACATAACCAAGATTCGGACAGACACGCAACGCAGGCTCGATACTGGAAATGCATCAGCGCCGAGCAGGGGCTCTTTGACAGCAAGCACCCTGTGCCCAACCCCCGGGTCCTCCCGCCAGCCGGCACCTGGGCTGCTCCTCGCCCGCTCCCCTCCCCCCAAAATCTGGGGCTGCAGCTTTCTCCCCAGCCTCCCCTGGGGTAAGCCCAGCCCTGAGAGCCTCTGATTAGTCCGAGGGTTAGTCCCTGGGAAAGGAAAGCAAAACAGAGCAGGACACGCAGGAAAAGAAATAAAGCATCTTGGATGTGGAGGGAATGGGAAGGATCCCTCCGGTACCCGGTAATCACTACCGGCGTCGTCATCCCCTGGGAAGAGAAGTGTTCACAGGGACATAGGTGCGCAGACGGGAGATGGAGAGCAGCTTCTGACGAGTGTGGAGACGGGTGTCCAGAGATGGCGCTCGGGCAGCTCCCCGGGAGACCCACCATGGGAGCACAGCTTGGGAAAGACTAGAATTTGGAAGTATCTTAGTAAAGGACAGAGGGAGATGGGGGTATAGCCCAGGGGTAGAGCATTTGACTGCAGACCAGTAGGTCCCTGGTTCAAATCTGGATGTCTCTACATGGTGGGCCTTCCACAGCCGTGGAAGGACAGGTCCTTGCTACCCCTAAGCCTCCCGGCATCTAGCTTTCCAACAAGTAGTGAAGACTCGAGTGTGTCATGTTTATCTTCTCAGCCACACTCATTTCCTGAAGGGATAGAGAAAGTCTGCCCCAGGCTTTCTCAGTGTTTCCCTTGTGCCTAATTATTACTATCCTGATTTTATTTGTTTATACCAAGCTTGCTTCAAAAAAAAAATTGAATTCGAGGCAGCTTGCAATAAAAGATACATAAAAGTCCAACCGATCAAACAAGCATAAACAGGACTGACTTATACGAGGTTGTCAAAAATCATGGCGACAGAAAGCAGAAGGGGGGATGTCAGCGGCTGGGGGCAGGGGGATGGGCAGTTACTGATGAACGGGAACAGGGTTTCAGTTTGGGAAGATGAAGAAGGTCAGGAGATGGATGGTTGGGATGGTTTGCGCAACTATATGAGTGTACTTAATGCCACTGAATTGTACACTTAAACATGGTGAAGGCAATACATTTTATGTGATGTATCTTTTGCCACGATTTTTAAAATTAAAGAGAGAAAAAAAAGGCAAGGACTGAACATTTAGGAGAGGAGGTGAATAATTATTCCTGAGAGCTGAGGTTAGGAGAAGCTACTATTGCTGAATGTAAAACCCATCTCTGAGCTTCCTGGTAATCAAACATGAGTAGAAACATAACCATTTATCAACAGAGTGAAATAATTCATTAGCTCTGAAAAAGAGCAGGCATTTATATGGTAGGTCTTTATAGATGGAACACTGGAGAGATGGTTATTGATAGGGCAGTCATGTACAGATGCACAGGTTGTGTACTATACAACTCCACCAATTACGTAGTACCCTGCAGTTATGCAGTATAATGACCCTAGATATTGGCCACATTTTATCCCCTTTACAAAAAAAAAAAAAGTAGAAACTGTGGAAGAAACACATATGTATATATGTGTGAGTGTGCATGTGTATGCATGTGTGTGTGCACATGTGGGGGGAGGGGGCAGAGCTCGCCAGTTAACTACCCAATATACATTCTTCCCTCTTTCTTAGTAACAGAACCCTGGTTTTATACTGAGCAGTTATGTCCCACCCAAAAGACCACATTTCCTGGCCTCTCTTTGGCTAGGGGAGGCAAAAAGGGGTAATATGCAGTCATTAGATAAGACTTCTGGGGAATCTTCAGTGAAGGACGAACAGGACATGTCCCTTTTTTGGCCTTTACTCCTGCTTCCTACTTGGAGCACAGATGTGATGGCTGGAGCACCAGCTGCCAACTTGGACCATGGGTCAACCTTGAGAATGGGATCCACATTTCAAGAAAGGCTGACCAGAGAGCTAAAAGGGGCCTGTGTCCCTAAGGACACCTTGGAGTGGCCAAGCCAGTTCTGGTCAGCTCACCTCACACACCGTTTGCAAAAGAAAGGCGTGTGTGTCTAGTTTGTTTACACCACAAAGCAAGATGAGTCAGAAGGCTCATGCTCTTTCCCCATCAACAACTCTAAGCACCTAGCTCAGTAGGTCTGAGTTACTCATTAGAAGGAGGCTCTTCTAACAGAGCCACTTCCTTGACCAGGAAACTCCCACCATTACAGTCAACTGGGTGCCCCTGAGGTCTTCCTAGCCCCCTCCCCCCCCGTGACAACGTATAGCAGCACAAGGAAAGATCCTTCTACGGGTGCACGTTCTGTGGGGCACCCAGCTCCACGTGGTCCAAGCCCACCTCTCCATGGAATAAAGAGGGCTCAGGCACCGTGGGCATCTGCCTGTAAGCTCCCCCAGGAACTTCCTGTCTTTCCCACTAGAAATGCCAGGTACTGTAGTGAGTGACTCTGCACCCCCCGCCCCACTTGCTCCCCCCTACCCCCCAGCACAACGACGCTCTCACTCTCATTTTGGGTCATTTCGGCATTCTGCAGCCGAACGCAGTTTCTAACTGGTAGAGTGAGATTCACCTGCTGGTTGGAAAAGGCAGTTCTACAGAGTAGGAAAGCCATCCCTCTGTTCCAGAGGAGTTCATGGTCAGCATGTCCTCGAGCCTGGTGCTCAGTATATGCTTCGCCAAAGCGAGCGCGAGCCTGGTTCCATTCAAAGAGTCGTCCACGAGCTCTCTGGCAATGCTCAGAAATTCTACAACGATCTGACGTTTATTACAAATATCTATCTCACCAGGGAAGAGGAGGGGGAAAGGCATCTCCAGGCTGGCTTTCTAGGAACAACGGCCCGAGCCAAGCTGCAGACCCGGCGCGCTGACGAAACACCCACACCCACCGCCACCCCCCAGCACCGGGGGCCGGTCTGTTTCCACCCAAAACCAGCACACGCGGCACATCTGTCCCCAACACTCAAGGCCACCAGGCTGACGCAGCCCCCAAATCACAAACTAGAAAGGATCAATTTGCTTCTATCAAAATGTAAATGTGTGTAGGACTAAAATTGACAAGCTGGAAAGGAACATTCTAGTCATTGTTCAGTGAGCGGCGCCTTGCCCCTGGGTTTCACTTTCTGCCGGAAAGCAAGCCAGGTACAGACTTCGTGGTCTCAGATGGCAAATTCAGGGATCTTCCAAGCTGATGCCAAGAAGGGATGGTGCCTTTTTGGAAAAGGAGGATAGTTATGGCACGAGAGGGTGCGTTTAGGGTTGCCCAGACCTAGCAGCTCTGTACTGAGTCTGAATGAGCAGCCTGCGTGTGGAAGTGTAAGTTTATTAATTACACAGCTCCTTTAACAAGAGGGGGTATAGCTCAGTGGTAGAGCATTTGACTGCAGATCAAGAGGTCCCTGGTTCAAGTCCAGGTGCCCCCTTTGAGAGCCTTAATTTTTTCCTGCTTCACCTGAAATGACAAAATTGAGTGGTATAGACACCGTCCTCTAGTTCCCCAAACAGGATGAGGCTTGAGTCTATGAACCAACACACTTAAGGTCATTTCACAGACTCAGCACCACCCTGAAGACCACGGACGAGACCGAATCCATCCTGAATGTCCTCATTGAGGGTCTCTTGCCCCAGAGCTGCAGTGGGCCTGATTTCAGTATCACCCAGGGTCTAGTCCGGAGGCAAAAGTTGCTTCTGTTATTTCAACGGAGAATTTAATATAAATAATCGTTAACGGGTGTATCCATTTCCTAAAGCTGCTGTAACAAGGTACTACAAACTGGGTGCTTCAAACCACAGAAGTTTACTGGCCCACCGCTCTGGGGCCCAGAGTCGGAAATCGAGATGTAGGCAGAGGAGGGTCCTCCCAGCGTCCTTCCAGCTCCTCGTGTCCCGCGGCCACTCCGTCTGCCCATGGCTGTCGTCAATGTGTGTCTCTCCTCTTCCTACCAGGACCCGGTCCTGCTGTGCCCCGCGTCCCTCTCCACCGTGACCTCATCCGAGCTAGCTGTCTCTCCTGTGACCCCATCCAAGTAAGGTCGCATCCTGCGGTACGGAGGGAAAGATTTCGGCGGATCTTTTTGGAGATCCAACCCCTAACAACCAGCACTAGAGAACTGAGAGACGAAAAGGAGAGACTGAGTATCATCACAGAGGCAGCGCCTGCAAGAAGCAGCTCCCGCTCTGGGGCCGGGGAAGCAAACAGAGGAGGAACTTGGGAAATCTCACGGGCGTGGGCAGTTTCTCCGCGGATCCCGGCCTCGGATCCCTAAGGAGGCACTGGTGTCCCCGGAGAGTCATGGCAAGGCGGGTCCTGTGAGCACCAAACTGCAGGCAGCAGTCGCGGCTGCTCCTGGGAGGGACTGCCGCTGCTAGGTGACAGTGGCAGGAACCGCAGCAGGCAGAGCTGGTGCTCGGGCAGGCTCCGATGTCCCCGCCTCCCTCCGAGAGCCCTACTGGGGACCGACCAGGAAGCCACCTGGCGAAGGGTGAGCGTGGCTTACAGAGCCCCAGACCCAGCACGCCAGGGCAGGGCACGGAAAGGGGGACTTGGAGCCTAGGGACGATCATTTCCTCAGGTGGCTCGTCTCGCCCTGCAGTTTAAGGGCTGACCACGTGGAGATCCGAGGCAATGAGAGAGGGCTCTGCCTGCATCTGAGGGTGCAGCATTGGGTGGGGAGCCCTGACCCTTCTCCGTCCGTGTGTCTTCTACATTTTAAGTGGTGCAGGCTGGGCCAACCACTGGGCATTCCGAGTCTCTATTTTCAGGTGCTCTGCACAAAAACCACAATCCAGATGTCACAGGAGATCCTTCCAGCCACTAGGGAAGCCTTCCCGAGTTCCTGCTCCCGCCCAGGAACTGAAGATGGAGAGGTTGCAGGGCTGGGGGAGAAAGCAACTGCTGCTGCTGCTTCTAAGCAGGGACATGAGTTAGCAGTAAAGCAGGTCCTGCAACTCAGCTGAAGGGGCATCTGGGGCGGGAGTTCTGGGTGTGGCTGCACAGGGAAAGGGTATTCACTGGATCTCCCTGGTAGAGCAGGGGGTAGAGCTCAGGGGTAGAGCATTTGACTGCAGATCAAGAGGTCCCCAGTTCAAATCTGGGTGCCCCCTAGCATTTTAGCCCATAGCAGTGCTAAGGAAGTTCCAATTTCCTCTCCTCTTTGCTGAATCTGGTTTCTGAGCTTTTGCAAAGAGTGAAGAAGCAGAGATCACACCCAAGCAGGCAGCTCTGCTCCGGTGATGTGTTTGTCCCCTCCTCTAACCTCCCCACACTCCCCTCACCCCGTCCCTGAGCACACCAGTGTGTACTTGGTCTCCTGGCAGAGGGCAAGGACTCTGCCCTTGAAGGTAGCCAGAAGGAAATCCGAGATCATCTATGAAAGGACAATATTTCAACTGCTGTATGACTTATCGACCATTGCAAAGGAAGCCAGATAGTACAATAACGCGTTCCGTATGTTGTGAGGAAATCACAGTCAGCTTCGAATTCTATTCCCAGCCAAACTATTCTTCAAGAATAGACAAAAGCTGAGAGTTTACTGCCAACAGATTCTCACTAAAGCAAATTTTAAATATATACTTTAGAGAAAAGAAAAGTGATCCCGGAATGGGAGGTTTGAGACGCAAAAAGGAATGTTGAACAAAGAAATTATGAGATATGTAAGTAAATCTAAACAATCATTCACCGTATAACGCAATATTAATGTCTAATTTATGAAGTTTTTTTAAAAGGTAAAACTAAAATACTGGTTAACAGTAACATCTAAGGAACAGAGTGATAAGAATTAGAGTAGCTTTATGTAATTTGCGAGGAGGATAAAAATATTGATCAACATTAGAATTTTAAGATTTCTAGTGTATCATTTCAGAAGTTGTGATTTTGCCAGACAAAAGGGGGTAAAAGAATGCAGGGTACCTGCTGGCAGCATTGCTAAACGCTCATTAACTCTAATAATTTCTTTGTTGATTTGTTTTGATTTTCTATGTATATGCTCATATCAGCTAAGTAGTTTGCAAGTTTTATTTCTTTTGTTCTAGTCCTTATAGATTTTTTTCTTTTCTTTTTTTTTAAATATTTTATTTACTTATTTATTTGATAGAGAGAGAGCTCACAAGTAGGCAGAGAGGCAGGCAGAGAGAGAGGGGGGAGCAGGCTCCCCGCCGAGCAGAGAGCCCGATGCAGGGCTCGATCCCAGGATCCTGAGCTCATGACCTGAGCTGAAGGCAGAGGCTTTAACCCACTGAGCCACCCAGGCGCCCCCAGATTTTATTTTTTTCTTACCTTATTGTACTGACTGGGACCTCCAGTGTAGTGTTGAATAAGGGTGTTGACAGTAGATATCTTGACTCATTCTGATTTCAAATGAAAAGCTCTCAACATTTTACCATTAAGTATATATCGTGAACCATACTTTTTCTAAGCGGTCTGTATCAAAGTAAGGAATTTTTCTTCAATTTCTAGCTTGCAAAAAAAAAAAAATTATCCTGGATTGATGTGAGATTTTATCAAACCCCCTTTTTGCATCTATTGAGATAATCATATGATTTTCTTCTTTTAGTCTATTACTGGTGAATTATACTCATTGTTTTGTTTTTTCGATTTTATTTATTTATTTATTTATTTATTTGACAGAAAGAGAGAGCGAGAAAGGGAACACAAGCTGGGGGAGAGGGAGAGGGAGAGGGAGAAGCAGGCCTCCCGTCAATCAGGGAGTCTAATGCGGGGCTCAATCCCAGGACCCTGGGATCATGACCCAAGCCAAAGGCAGATGCCTAATGACTGAGCCACCCAGGCACCCCACATTCGTTGCTTTTTGTAAAATTAAACGTACTTTGCATTCCAGATATAAATCCAACTTAGTCATGAAGTCCTATCCTTTACATTTATATATTTGTGAATTCTGTTAGATAATAGTTTATTTAATTTTTGTACCTATGTTTATGAGTGTGATTGGCCTATGCAGCCTTTGTTCTGGCTTGTTGGGTTTTGGTATCAAGATTGTGCTAGTCTCGGGGCGCCTTGGTGGCTCAGTGGGTTAAAGCCTCTGCCTTCGGCTCAGGTCTTGATCTCAGGGTTCTAGGATCGAGCCCCACATCGGGCTTTCCACTCAGCGGGGAGCCTGCTTCCCCCTCTCTCTCTGCCTGCCTCTCTGCCTACTTGTGATCTCTCTCTTTCTGTCAAATAAATAAATAAAATCTTTAAAAAAAAAGAAAAGATTGTGCTAGTCTCACAAAAGGAGTTATAGAATGTATATATCTTTTCTATTCTTAGATTTTTATGTAAAAATGGTTATTGCTTATCTAAGTATGAGACAAAACTCACCAATAAAACCATTTTGTCTGAATTTTTTGTGAAAAAGTTTCACAAAACTACTTAAAACTTAGAGGACTATTCAGCTTTTCTATTTTTTCTTGTGTCCGCTTTAGAAAGTTCTATTTTTTAAGTTCTTGCTCAATTTCATCATAGCATAGTAGCAAAGTCTTTGGACTCTTAAGACATAATACATGGGTTCGAATTCTGGGTTCTGAGTGGACTTGGTGAAATTAACTCCCTTAGCCTCAGTTTTGCCATATATAAAATGGGCATGATGATAGAAATGAGCATAGTGTTAGTGCCTCGTTTGTGGAGATTTTATGAAAATTAAATAAATTAATATGTTTAAAGTATATAAAATCATGCCTGCCACACAGTAAGTTCTTTGTTCATGTTTGTTAGATTTAAAAATTTTTTGTATGTTGTTTTTCATAATGTTAAATAATCATTAAAGTCTAAAGAATCTGTAGTTTTTCTTTTTAATTTCTGATATAGGTTTCTTTGTTTCTGTTTATTTTTCTTATTGGTTTCACCAGAGGTTAATCAATCTTTTTTTTTCAAAAACCAACTTTTGGTTTGTTAATCCTGTCTATTGTGTGTTTGTTTTCTATTTCGTTAATTTCTGTTCTTTCCTTTCTTCTCATATGTTCTTTTATCCAGTTTTTCTAACTTCTTGAGATGGAGTCTTAGTTTATTTCTATTCTTCTTTTCCAGCATATTGCTCAAAGCTACAAGTATTTCTCTAAATGCTGATTTAGTGTCCATCAATGGATGAATGGATAAAGAAAATGTCGCATATAAACACACACACACACACACAGTGGAATATCATTCAGTCATTAGAAAGAAGGAAATCCTGCCATCAGTAACAACATGGATAAAACCAGAGGGCATTGTATTAAGCAAAATAAGCCAGACACCCTCCCCAAAAAAGTAAATACTGTATGGTATCATTTATATGTGGAATTTTTTAAAAGTCAAACCCAGAAACAGAGAGTGAATTGATGATTGCCAGGCGCTGAGGAGTAGAAGAAATGGGGGGATGTTGGTCAAAGAGTAGAAACTTGGTTATAAGATGAATAAGTTCCAGAGATCTAATGTACAGCATGGACACTATAGTTAATAATACTGTACTGTAAACTTGAAAGTTGCTATGAGAGTAGATCTTAAGCATTCACACGCACACACATACACACACGCACATGCATGCATACATACAGGTAATTATGTGGGGTGATGGGTGTGTTCATTAACTTTTTTTTCAGTCCCCCACTACCATAAATTATGCAGTCGAGTTTCCCACAATTGGGGAAATTACGGGGGTCAGCACATTCGGAGTGCAATGAATAAGCCTCACCCTGGAAAACTACCTTCATGATCACCGTATCTCCCCTGCCAGGTAAGTGTGGGTGTGTTAACTGACTTGATTTTGGTAATCATTTAGCAATGTAAGTGTAAATCAAATCATTACATTGTACAGTTTATATTACAATTCTATTTGTCAATTATATCTCGATAAAGCTAGGGGGAAACTAAAAATTTTAAATTATTCATGATATTTTTGTCTATTAATTAATGAGAAAGATACGTAAAATTTTTCCACTCTAATGCTAGATATGTTTATTTCTCTTTGTTATTCTTTCATGTTTTCGCTTTACATATTTTGAAGCTATATTCTTAGAGGAATACAGATTAGGAATTCTTACATACTCCTGTTAAATTCAGCCTTTGGTTATTAATAATTTATCTTTTTATCTCTAGTAATATTTCATGATTTAAAGACTATTTTGTCTGATAGTAAGATACACTTGCTTTCTTTTTGTTAATGTTCTAACAGTCATATATTTTTTCATCCTTTACTTTTCAATCTTTCTGTATCCCAAATTTTAGATGACATCTTTTGTAAACAGAATATAGTTGGTTGGTTGTTTTAACCCCAATATGATAATCTCTTTCAACCTGGGGCATTTAATTTATTTACTTCTAATGTAATCGCTGATATATTTGTGTTCAAGCCCACCTCCTTATTTTATGCTTTCAATTTATAGTGCTTATGTTGCTTATAGTGCTTATACTTTATGTTTTTCTCTCTTCCTTTTTTTTTTTTTTTGTTTGAGATTTTTCTAATGCTATTATTTTCCCCTACTGGTTTGAAAAATATAAATGCTATTTCTTCTATTTTTAGTGATTTTGCTAGTAACTCCATATGCATAGTTATTTCTCAGAGTCTGTGGCTAACCAAAGGCTTTCCCTTCTGCACAGGTAATACAAGCATCTTAGAAAACTTTAAAAAAATTTTTTTTTTCTGGGCGCCTGGGTGGCTCAGTCGGTTAAGCGTCTGCCTTCAGCTCAGGCCATGATCCCAGGGTCCTGGGATCGAGTCCCACATCGGGCTCCTTGCTCGGAGAGGAGCCTGCTTCTCCCTCTGCCTGCTGTTCCCCCTGCTTGTGCTCTCTCTCTGACAAATAAATAAATAAAATCTTTAAAAAAAAAAAAATTTTTTTTTTCTTTTTTGTTTACAATTTTTTTTCTTTTTAAGATTTTATTTATTTGACATGGCGGGTGGGAGGGGAGAGAGAGCAAGCACAAGCAGGGGGAGTGGCAGGCAGAGGGAGAAACAGGCTCCCCACTGGGCAAGGAGCCCAATGTGGGGCTCGATCCCAGGACCTTGGGATCACAAACCTAGCCGAAGGCAGCCACTTAACCGACTGAGAAACCCAGGGGCCCCAGCATCTTAGAATACTTTTAACTGCACTTACTTTCCTCCCAATTTATATGCACTTTTTATCTTTTACATTATCCCATAAGTTGTGTTAACCTCGTCATTGTTACTTTTTATACAATGTTCACTTAGATTTATTCAGATATTTACTATTTCTTTACCTCTGTCTTCCTTACTACATCTGTCCTTCCATCCAAATCATTTCCCTGCTGCTTAGAATAGGCCTTTTAGAATTACCTTGAGTGCTTGCGTGCTACAGATGAGTTATTTCAGTTTTTATTTGCCTGAAATTGTTTTTATTTTACCTTCACTCCTGAAGGATATTTTACCTGAGTTCAGAATTTTATGTTAACAGTATTTCAGTAGATGCAATTCCACTGCCTTCTGGTTTTCACTGTTACTCTAGAGAACTCAGTTGTCAATCTCATTGGAACTCATTGAAAATAATGTGTCTTCTTTTTACTATGCTTTTGAGTTTCTTGTCTGTGATTTCCTGCAATTTTACTACAGTAACTCTGGGTATGGATTTAATTTTGTTTTCTGTTTGAGATTCACTGGGGTTCTTGAATGTCAGCATTGATGTCTTTCCTAAGTTGCAAAATAGTCTTAGCCTTTGGATCCTCAAATATTGTCTCTACTTCATTCTCTCATTTTCTCTTCCAGGAGTCCATTTAAATGTACGTTAGACCTTCTCAACGTGTCCTCTAAATTCGTTACTCTCTATTCTGTGTTTGCCATGTTTTTGTTTGCATGCTTTATAATGGATGTTTTTTCATCCCAATGTTCTAATTCACCAATTTTCTCTTTGGCTGAAACCATTCACTGACTGTAATGTGGACATACTCATTGAATTTTTAATTTTGGTTATTGATTTTTAGATACACAATTTTTATGTTCTGTTTTCATATCTTCTTAGTTACTTCTTATGCCTTCCAGCTTCCTACTGAAATTTTTAAGCCTGTCTCTTAGCTTCTTGAAAAAAAGCAAGCAGGGACGCCTGGGTGGCTCAGTTGGTTAAGCGGCTGCCTTCGGCTCAGGTCATGATCCTGGGATCCTGGGATCGAGTCCCGCATCAGGCTCCTTGTTCGGCAGGGAGCCTGCTTCTCCCTCTGCCTCTGCCTGCCACTCTCCCTGCTTGCGCTCTCTCTCTCTCTCTGACAAATAAATAAATAAATAAAATCTTAAAAAAAAAAAGAAGCAAGACTTTTTTTTTTAACAGTGTGTTTCTGGCAGTTCTAATAAAAAAAAAGTCCCTGTGATTAGTTCTGTGGTCTGTTGTTCCTATTGATTTTCATTGATGGTTTTTGCCTCCTTGTATACGTAGCTAATTCTTGACAACATACAGAACACTGTATTCAAAAATGTGTTTGTAGAACTAACTTGAAGCCAGGTGGAGATGACTTTATCCTTCATTTGCTTTTTCTAGGGATCTGAGGGGCGGTAGCAGTCAGGATATCTTAATATAATTTCAAGGCTTCAGTTTTCTGGGACATCCAGATGTCACAAAGACCAGCCACAAATTCTTGCAGGGATTATTTTGGTTCCATTCACCCTTCCTCCTCAGAGTCCCAAGCCCAAAGCCAGAGATGGTTTCACTTGTGTCCCTACTCTAGGTGGGACCAGAATTCTGACTTCTATCCCCCTGGCCCTGAGAGACTTCCGGAAATTCACTTAGCCTCTCCGCTGCCTCTCTTGGACCGAAAACCACGGTCAGGGCCAAAGCAGCCTCTCATGTGGAGCTTTAGCTTTCTGTTCCCATTTGTTCTGAATCGCCATCTTGTATTTCATATCTCACTAGTTAGCTCTTTGAGGGTTTTGATGAGATGTCTGTAACATTTTCCCAGCTTTTTTATTTGTCCTCATAGGAAAGATTGGTTCAAATTACCCCTTCATTAAGGAACATGGAAATTCCTCTGCAGGATTCTTTATACCGTTCTATGTTTTAAATCTTTTGACTAAATTTTTAAGAATTATTATATAAATTAGGGTCTACTCCTCGGCATTCTCACCAAGGAAATACTGATGCAGGTTAAAAAAAAAAAAAGAGTGGTAGGAGAGAAAAGAGGGAGAAGGGAGAATCGAGTGGTCTAAGTCCACGGGGAGGGAGCCCCTCGGAGAGATTCCCAGGGAGAGGACAGAGGCTCTGTTTTTGATATGCCCTCTAACTCTTACAGTCACTTCTGGGAAGTAGGAAGGTGCATACCCACACTTCGCAAGCGGTAGCAGTCAGAACAAAGAGATAGCCTTCTCTCTGGAGATTATAACAAGGTTGAGAAAATGAGACACTAAGAGAAAGGAAGTGAAGTCTCCCACACACCATGAAAGGCAAGAGTCTCCAGGTAGGTGGGAGTGGACTGAGCCAACTTCACCAGCCTCCTCAGTGAAATGTGACCCCAGTATCTATTGTCTGGATGATGCTCAAGGAAAGATTCTTGGAGCTGGTCCTCGTGCAGAGCCTAAATTTTTATCCCAAGACAAAGAGCATTAAGTTGATGGTTCTATGTGGGGGAAAGAGGCAGAAACGCCAGCACCTGCTTCAGTAATTTAGAAAGTAAGAAAGGGGGCACCTGGATTTGAACCAGGGACCTCTTGATCTGCAGTCAAATGCTCTACCCCTGAGCTATACCCCCACCTGTCTATGGCCTCTCATTATCGCCTTTTCACCCGTGCACTGCACTCAGGATCTCTGTGTCTATATTTTGCTGTTTGTTTGTTTGTTTGTTTTCCTGCATGTCCCAGGAGGTGGCAAGTCTCCTCCACTGTAGTCCACTTTCCTGTCTTCCCCTCTCAACCCTCACTAGTCCTCCTCTCTCCTGCTCCCTTCCTCAGGCTGTACCAATGGCATCAACCTTTACACCCAGAAAGATCGTTCAGGTCTCTAGTAGTCTTTCTCCCTAGGCTGGCACACAGTCATCAGAAAAAGAGCGGTTGTTTCTGGATCCTAAGTGAACCTCGCGCTCAGTCCAGGGACAGCCTCCTCCATTCTCCAAGCCTCAGGAAGGTGCTCATCGTTTCGTTCATTCATTCACTCAACAAACACTCTTGGAGCGGGACAGGTGCCAGGCTCTGGGGTCCATGTTGAAGATACAGACTAATAAAACATTATCCCTGTTCCTCAAAGAGTCTTAGTCCAAGCAGAGAGCTGTGAGGACAGGGAGTAAGAGGCTATGCAGCTAGGAAGTCAGGAGGGGCTTTCTGGAGGAGATGGACAAGGAGGGCCCTGCTGAATCGAAGAAGCTAGGGAGGGCAAGGAAGAATAAGGCCGCGGGAGGAATAAGAACAAAAATGTTTTTAAAACGTGTGTCTCGAGATCAGTGAGGCTTGAGACTAAGATCACAAGGAAGGTGTGCTCATCAAGCCAGGAAACATTTTGGAAGACTGGACTCCCGCTAATGCAATGGTACACCCAGACATCGTTGCTGGGGAAAGCCTGTGACACAGCATGACTAGCTGTGACCTCAAGGAACCCTCCCAACCACCCTGCCTGTTGTCCAGTCCCAGAGATGAGGACAGACCAGAATCCAGGCACAGACAGCATCCGAATGACTTGCCTCCTCCTTATTCACGACTTCACCGCCAAAAGTGACCTTAGCAAGGGGGCACCCGGATTTGAACCGGGGACCTCTTGATCTGCAGTCAAATGCTCTACCCCTGAGCTATACCCCCAGGCCTGCCTTTGAACCTTAATTGCACCTCTTGAACTGTGCAGCCGCCTTGTTTCTGGACTGCTACAGACAAGTGCCTGCAAGCAGGCAGCCTGCCCGGTGACAGCCCGGCCCTCCCTGTCGTCACTCACGCATTCGTCCACATACAAACGCCTGCTGACCGGCTTCTCCGGGCCCGGCTCGTCCTTCCCTCTCCTTCCATCCCCTCTTCCTCCCGCTCTGGCTCACTTCCCTCTGCCCCCCACCCTGCTCCATCTTGGCTGCGGTGGGCAGTCACTGGCTTGCCCATCCGAGCAGACCCTTGGTCCCCTCCTCCCTCCCTGCACTGCGCTGAGGAGAGAGGTCTCTGCACGGGGGCAGGAGCAGCTCTGGGACAAGAACCCGGTCCCGACACCACACCCCGAGACACAGAGGACCCCCTTTCTCCCTGTCCACCCTATGCTCGTCCACTTAACCTGCTAAATACTGTGCGGGAATCAGGCGGACCGTTCCAGATTCCCGCTCACGGAGCAAGCGGGTCTGAGGAGGGCCCGAGCACTGGGACAGCTTGCTTGTGAGCCCCGGGGCCCGGAGGACGGTGGCTTCCAAGACCCCACGGCAGACGCGGGCAGCTCTGGGTGATGTGAGCAGCGGGAACGAGGAGGCAGCCGGGGGAAGGCCACCCTCTACCCTGAAAGACTGGGCACCGGTGGGGGACACAGCCAAAGCCGCTTCTCCCACCTCAGCCGCACCCACTGATGGAGAAGCCAGAAGAGGGCCTGAGTCCCTCTCAGCCCTTCCCAGTGCCCTCCCCAGCCCCTCCCTTGTCCCACAGAAGCCGCCTTCCCTGCAGTCCGTGCGGCTCACAGGGCTTTTGGGAAGTAGCTCTTCCCTCCAGAAATACTGAGGAAGGCCCTAGAGCCCGGGCTGCTGGGCCGAGTTCCCTTGCACCTGACATGATCGCATCCTTTTTGTGTTCTCCTCTTTTCTCCAGGCCGCTGGGACACACCAAAATCGACCACAGACTCCTTCCATTGGTCCATTGGTCCACTGACCCCAAAGGAGTGATATTTTTAGTTCCGACCGACTGTAGGGGAACTTCTGGGAACCCTGGCGAGCCCAGCCTCGTGGGCGCCCTCCCCCGACAGAAAGCTGCCAGGCGCCTCTCCAGTCCCCTCTGGGAAGGAGCCGTGTTTGAGCAGCTGTGCTGGGAAACAGGCCTGAGGGGCTGAAGCCGCCAAGGGTGTGTGCCCTGGGGTTCGGGGCGGGGGGGCGGGGGGGGACAGGGAAGCCGGGGAGAGAGGCGTCTTGCTGGGCTGGGTCCCTCGGGAGGTGGCCAGAAAGGGAGACGCAGAAAGCAGACTCTGGGACACTGTCGTACCGAGAACCAGAAATACTAGGGCTTTTACATAGAAAATTTCATAAAGTTTTTACTGATACTTCACCAAAGAAGACATATGATGGCAATAAGGCCATAAAAATATGCTCAACATCGGTAGCGATGAGGGAAATACTTCTCATGGATAAAAACGAAGGAACTATTAGTACACAGAACCACAGGGATAGATCTCAAATAATTATTTTTTCCTTTTTTAAAGATTTTATTTATTTATTTGACAGAGAGAGATCACAGGTAGGCAGAGAGAGAAGCCGAGCAGAGAGCCCGATGCGGGGCTCAATCCCAGGACCCTGGGATCATGACCTGAGCCGAAGGTGGAGGCTTTAACCCACTGAGCCACCCAGGCGCCCCTCAAATAATTATCTTGAATAAAAGAAGCCAGACCCGAACCAAACAAACAAGCAAAGAAGGTGGGGGGAGTACATAGGCTCTGATCCCATTTATGTAAAATTCTAGAAAATGAAACCTAGTCTGCGAACGCAGAAAGCAGGTCCGAGGTTGCCTGGAGCAGTGGCAGGATTTTAAAGGACTAGTGGCCGAGGGGTGGGCGGTTCTGGGTTCTAGCTCGGACACACGGCGCGTTTCATCCCTGTCCCACCTTCCGCTCCCTTCTCGGAGCTCTGCGGCCCCCCCAGCCCCCGTGGGCGGCGCCCCCCGCTCTCCCCCAGCGGCACCAGCACACATCACTCGCTTTCACACCCGGCAGGGGTGCTCGCTCCTCGCGGACCACCCGTCTTCTCCACCGTCCGGCGAAACTGAAGAATGCACCACGGATCCCTCCAAGCCCCTGGAGTCAGTGGTCATTCTGTGATCCAGCCCCCCGCACCCCGGGGGTCGGAGGACTCTGCCTCCTTCCCATCTCCCTGAGCCTCCAAGCTACTTGTCAGTCTGCACAGGACATGACCCCCACCTGGGGTTTCCCTTCCTGCCATACTGCTCTGTCCGGGGCTCCTCCTCTTTAAACGGGGAGCTCCCCTCCTGTGAACCTGCCCCCTAGCCTCAAGGCTGCAGTGCTGGCGGCCTCCAGGATGCTTCCCCACCAGCCCTGCCAGCTTAGGCCTCTCTCCTCCATGCTCTGGTTGTGCCTGGTGATCTCTGCATCCATGTCCATGAGCCTCCCCCATCCCTGGTCCCTCGTGCCTTGACCTCGGCTCCTCTTTGGCCACGGCTGGGACCTGGTTATCACTAGAAACTGCCCCACCTCCAGAAGTCTGAACTCTGAAGTTCCCCATCCTCCCAGTAATCTCTATCACTCCCCTCCACCACATTCCTCTGCCCTTCTCCTTCCCTTGCCCCCCAACTGTTCAGCTCTTCCCCGCCTCCTTTCACCCTCCTACCCAATACAGATGATGTTTCACCACTGTGCTTGGTTCCTTGGCTGTTCTCACAGCCCAAGGGGCTAGGCAGCGGGGACCAAGGATGCTAGAAGCTCCAGACTCTGTGAAAGCCTGTATTCGTCGTATTTTTTATTTTCTGTACAGGCATATATCATTTTATTGCACTTTGCTTTATTGTGCTTCCCAGATTCTGTTTTTTACAGATTGAAGGTTCAGGACCTCCGTGGGGGGAGTGCCTGCACACGGGGTGGAAACAGCAAGAGACCAGAAGCAGCAGTGGAGCCTGAGGATGCTGCAAGCTCAGGGTCAGACGGGACGGGACGCGGAGGTGCTTCCTCGGATAAGCAGAGCGAGGGGTTTCCTGAGCTGACGCTGGGAACGACGACAGAGGACTCAGAACACGACAGAATACGACAGGAGCCGCGCGGATGAAGCAGCGGCAGGGCTCGAGGGGACGGACTCCGGCTCTGAAGGCAGTCCTGCGGGTAGAACGCCATCGGGCAGCACCGCCCGCCGCCGAGCAACCGTTCGGGACAGACGAGCCATCGGTGCGACAAACCGCACGGCCGCACGGGCCTCCAGCGCCCAGCACCCTGACGGGTCAGCAGCCGGCAGCCCCGCCGAGACCCTCCACCCGCAGAAAGACCAACCTCCTGAGAGCTCAGATGGCGGGTCACATGATTTAGCAATAAAGTCTTATTCAGTGAAGGCATGTACGTTGTCGTTTTACACACAGTGCTGTTGCACAGCTCACAGACTGCAACAGCGCGTGCGCGGAAGGTCCGTGCCCTGGGAAACCAAGCATTCCTTGGACCCTCTTTATGGCAATATCAGCTTTACTGCAGTGGTCTGGAACCCGGCCTGCAGTATCTCCCAGGCACCCCTGTACTAGGGATTTCTGAGGACAGAGACAAGTGTCGTGGTGGAAAGAGTCCTGGGCAGGTTGTCAGGAGAGCTGGGAGAGCTTGGCCACAGGTGACAGGCTGTGAGCAAAGACAGAGGCTGTCAGGCTGTCCCCCGACACCACGGATCGCCTTCAAGTCACAGAACATTTGGGGTGTTTTTTGCTGAGCACGTGGCCACCTAAATAGGACCATGTTTCCAGGCCTCCCCTGCAAGCAGATGTGGTTGTGTGGCTGGTATTTCTCCTCCACGGCGCGTGAGAGGCTCTGCCTCCTACACTACGTGAAAGAGGTCAATTTATTCAGCCACTCTGTGCCTTGGTCTCTTGATCTACAACATGAGTAAACAAAAGGTTGTAATGAGGCTTCAGTGGCTCAATACTGATAAAGTACATGATAAGTACTAAATATATGTTAACTGAGTAAGAAGTAAAGACACGTGCTGTCCTTAAAAGGAAAGAGCACCTCGCCCCTCCTTGCCTCCTTCTGACAGACTGTGGACGGCAGCGAGCCATCGAGAACCATCGTGACAACCGTGGCGACAAGGCCCCATCCTGGGAATGGGAGAGCAACGAGCTGGAAGGAGCCTGGGTCTGTGACACCGAGAGCCTGTCGGGGGGTAGCAAGCACTCACCACTATCTTGTTGGAGCTACTGGTTCATTGCTTGTTTTGTGTTTCTCCGTCCCTGTTCTGGCAGCCAATCACATATCCTACATAACACGGAGAGCGTGAGTCAATGTCCTTCAAGGGCTAAGTGACCTCCCCAAAGGCACCAACCACTAAGAGCCCTGTTAAAAGTGGGGAATGATCACTGCTCCTCCTTCCTGCCTCAGCCACCAGGGTAGGCACGATTCTTGTTAAATCAATGAACGAACGGAGAACATTCCAGGCTACCAATATCTAATGGCTACCCACATCGTGCAGCACTGAGCCAGACCACTGTCCCTAGGATGACGAGGGCTCAGCGTGTCCCTTTCTGTGGCGCCCGGAGGCACCCATAACACAGTCATGCTGGGGAGACGGCCGGCCAGCCCCCTGTGCCCGGTTCCCACACACCAGGCTGGCTCCACGACGAATCCGGGTCTTGGACACCAAGTTCCTATCCTGCAGCCAGCCCAGCTCCCAGAGAGGGAAGTCGATCAAAATGTGCCAAACCTTTTCCTGAAGGTTCCTAAGGCATATTGTTAAGGGAGGACAAGCTGCAGGATGATACGTTCACTACGACATTCTGTCTTTGCAACCCTGTATTTTTCCAGCGCCCATGTGGATGAATATGCATGGGAGGAGCCTGAAGTGTCGCATGCCATGGTGACAAGGCGGAGGCCCTCGGGAGAGGCTAGGGTTGGGAGGGTGGCCAACGGAGAGAGCCCTTCGCCTTCATCTGCACCTTTTACATTTCATGGTGGGAATGTACTCTGTAAGAACACATTTGCAGAGTCCAAATGCAAACACCTTCGGAGAGATCGCCAACCTTGGTTCTCAAACGTGGACCTGCCCAGGGTCCCCTGAGGAACACCAGAGGAACTCCCAGGTTAAAACCCAGACCCTGCCCAGGCCTAGTGAAGGAGAACCCGCATCTACACTTTCCCTAGGACCCCAGGAGGAGAGGCCTGCCTGTGGAAGCCTCCAGTAAATAAAGCAGCCTCTGGGGGCCTCTGTTTGCAGCGGAGGGCGCAGAAACAGTTCCTGGAGTAAAGCCTGTCCTGGGCGGGGAGGGAGGAACCAGAACTCTCTCCCGCGGAGTCTGGAAAAGCTTACAGAGAGGGCGGAAGGCAAGAAAATAACCGTGAAAACAGCAGGGATGTCTCAGGCCACAGGACGTCCCCTGAGGACCTCATTCCCCGCCTCTCAGAGCTCGCCTGAGCAAACCCCAGCCCCGCGGCAGAGCATGTCGGCCGACGAACAGCCCAGTCCTGCCACCCCGGCCGCAGGGGCCCAGCCTGGGGGCCGCAGGGACCCCCCAAAGGCTGCCCGGGCTCCTGCCGTTCGAGCACGCACAGCACGAGAGCCTTCGCGCTCGCCGCATCAGCCTGCCGCCCGGGGCCCCTACGCGAGGCCTGCCCTTGCTTGTCCCACGTGCGCCACTCAGCCCCTGGGTCAGCACCCACCTTCCCTCAGCTCTGAGGTCAATGTGACCGCGTTCGCACACTCAGAGAACTTGGTTCAAAAGTAAGCCTTTCTCCCCAGATAAAATGCCTGAGTCTAGAAAGCAAGGAACAGGAGTCTCGGCAGGACCTGTGTTCTGAGAGAACCTGTCCCCTGCTTCAACCAGAGTGCTCCTGCTTTGCCCTGGGTTATAGGTTTCCAGCTGTCATTCAAATAAAGGGTTCCTCGTCTTAAAAAAAAAAAGAGCTTTGAAAGCTGCATGTGGAAGACACTGCTACCGTCTGAGAGAGAAAGGCAACTGAGCTACTGTTGTTCATCATTCATCTAATTTTCCAAAGGGCCGGGCAGTGCGGGGGGAGCACAGGCATTCCCTAGGCGCCGGCACGCTGGGTCTGGCCCTCATGGCCCCTCACTGCACCCCCCTCTCTGTTTCTCCAAGTAGGGGGACTCCTGACACCAAAACGCCCTTACCAGGCGAAGGGGGAAGGCTGGGCCTGCACTCTTCTCGAGGGGACAGCCTGTTCTGCTGCCTGCTTCGCCGCCCCTCTCCACTGGGGTCCGGAGCTCGGCACGGACTATGAGGGAGGGAAAGGGGCCTGGTCTGCCCTGAAGGCAGTGATGGGGCTCGGCGCTGCAGGCCTTGAAGGGAAAGCGTGCCTGCCAGGCGTTTCTAGGAGGATCCACCCCCCCCTTCAAGATGTGTGGAGGGCAGCACCGAGTTTGGGGTGCAGCGGACCCCCCATGCTCCCCAGGCAGGCAGGGCAGGTGACTAGGCCAGGGCATCCTGCTGCCCCGACAGGGGATAGAGCAGAATCCAAGAAAGGCAGGAAGAACCCAAGGTCACCTGGTCCAGCCACCTCATGTAACAGATGGGGAAGCTGAGGCCCGGGACGGGGAGTGAGTCACGCGTGGAGGTCGGCTGTCAGTTTGTGCATCCTGAGCGCAGGCCGACTGCGGCCCTCCCTTCCCCGTGCTCCCCTGCTTCTCCCGAGCCCGGGACCCTCCCTCGCCCCATGGCCGCGCAGCACACTGGGACCATCTTCCGGAAGGGGAGCGCTGGTGGCCAGGCAAAGGGAAGGAAGGCACCTTGCTCTGGGCCTCAGCCTCCCAACTGGGGAGAGTGGGCAGAAAGCTACCTGCCGGGCTGCTCGAAGCAGCGCGAGAACTCAGGTGTGCAAGCTGAAATGGGATGGGAGCGTGGCAGCTACAAAGTCTGTTTCGTCATGTCTTACACAAACACGCACGCGCATATGGACTCAACCTCCTTTGCTGGACCTGGGGCACCCTTAAGAAGATGCCTCCAAAAAAAAGAAAAAAAAAAAAAGATGTCTCCAATATAGCCTTCATTCAGCAGTTTCTGGAGACCTCACAGTGTGCAGAGTGCAGCTCAGTGAGTCCTGGAAGCACAAATATCAGGGGAGGCCTCGGCTCCCCGGAGATAAACAGGCTGGCAGGTGAGAGATGTGCGCCTAAGAGCTGCCCCTGGTGCCGCGGGAAGGGCGGTATAGTGAGGAGCGGCTGCCGATCCACAGCCTCCATGAGACCTTGGACGAGTCATTTCACTTCCCTGCATTTCCTGTCATGTCATTAAACCCAAACACAGGAATGAAGGATACCTTCTACCTGCCTGAAGACAGCTGATCAAAGGATCGCAAAGTGCTTTCTGTTCTCAAATCCAAGAGGCTCATTTGATTCAATAAAAGAATAAAGCCAAGCACTCTGGGCCCGGAAGCCCCCAGGAGCCAGCCTCTTACCTAGGGAGACCAGAGTCTCACGGTTCCCTCTCACGGGCTTGTAGAGCTCCTTCTGCCGGTCTTCCAGGCTGCCCCTCTCCCGATCGGAGTCGCACGGCCGCATCTTCTGTTGTCAGGGACACCTGGAAGTGTAAGTTCCCGCATGCCGACGTGAGTCATGGCCGTTTCAGAGAACAGCAGAACCAGCTCGAGTCTCCTCTCCCTGCCCCCAAACCAGAGGGCATCGCCGGCCAGACCACCTGGCAAATACAGCCTCATTTCCAGCACGCCTGCTTCAGATGAGAGCAGGGACCAGTGGCTAGAAGGATTCAGGATCCGCACTCCTGGGTTCTCGTCCCCTGTCCCGGGTTCACACGCAGCTTCTGTGATCTCCCCTACCCGAACCGGGCCTCACCCTGAAGTCACCCTGAAGCCTCACCCTGAAGTAAGCACGACCATAACCCTCTCAATCAAGCCCACGCCCTCTGCCACACAGCCATCTCCGCTGTGTCACCCTTCTGAGATTCTTCAAGCCCTTTAAAGTCAACTGGGGACAGGCATTAAGAGCCAAGAGGTCCAGGGGGCGCCTGGGTGGTGCAGTCAGTTAAGCCTCTGACTCTCGGTTTCGGCTCAGGTCGTGATCTTGGGGTCGTGAGATCCAGCCCCGCATCAGGCTCCACGTTCAGCGCAGAATCTGCTTGGAATTCTCTCTCCCTCTCCCTCTGCCCCACCCGCCCCCATGCTCTTTCTCTCTAAAATTTACATAAGTAAATCTTAAAAAAAAAAATAAAAGAGCCAAGAGGTCAAGTTTTGGCAGGCATAGCGCTCCCTCCACTATGAGTCTGGGGACCCCGCTGAAGCCAAGCAAGCCCTCTCCACCCCACCAGGTTCCTGTACCTTGGGGGCCTCCCCCTTGCTGCCACCATGAGAGAGGTACTAGAGCCATTCCCAGCTACAGGGTCCTTTAAAATGGGGGAAACTCGTTCTGAAGGCCAAAAGACCTCACTGGTCAGACCCCCAAACAGACCCTAGCTGGCAGACTTTCAAAGACAGTGGACGCTGGACACCACAGGGCCCCCAAGGGAAGAATCCTGAACCAAGACCCAGGGGCAATGGAAAATGAGTAACAAAGCATAACCATCGTGAACGGACAGAGTGTAATGGATTCGAATCATAGCTCTACCACATAAGAGAGATACTGGCTTAACCAACTACTTAATCAAACTTTTTTCCTTCATCTGGGAACATGGCCCAGATGTGAAGAAGTGAGTGGTCCAGAAAACTTACCGGGGACCAATGCACTCTCGGAATGCTATTTCAGTGGTCGAGTGTTCTAGAGCAAATCCGCCCCCATTACTCAAGACTCAGAGGTAAGGTTCTGTTGTTCTGGCTTTGGTAGCTCTAAGGCCCTTCCACCCTGACATTCACTGGCATGTGACCTCCTGACCTGCCTATTAGCGTCCTGTGACCCAAGTGCCTTGTTTACCAGCCCCAGAGTGCCCTCCGCACTAGGCCAAGTCGTAGCTGCCAGGAAACAGAGCCAAAGAAAGTTGAAAGCCAGCATTTAAGAGTAGTCAGAACAAGGAAATAGTTCAAAAAATATCCTGCCCCAGGACATGGAAAATTTATCGTATATTACTAGAAGTAATAAAATAAGAAATTCAGGAGTGCCTCCCCGGAGACAGCTGAGGCATATTGGAAACATTCCTACAAATGGAACTTTACCAAAACTTGACTCAATACCTTCCGGCCATTTGAATCATGCATGTTTTGGGGGGTAGTTGTGAGGATGAAGTGAACTAAAGGTGTGGAAAAGCACTCGCCATGTATTACTGGCTTTGGCACATGTTATTATTACTAAAACAAACATAAAGGCTGACGGCCGACAATCAGACTGTGTTATGAACCGAAGACTGATTGGCCCAATTCTGTGCAACTGAGGTTCCCCCAATACCTCCTCCAAAGAGCGCTTCACAAAATGTTCAACATGTACTAGGTACGAATCATCAGACACCTGTCCCTTCCTTCCTTCTCTTACTGTGCAATCGTTCCATCTCTGAGTCTGGCCTCTGATCAGTGCAAGGTATAGCCTGGAGGAGGAAGATCTGATCTGCACAGATTAAGGATGAACATCTCCTAGTCCTGTGATGCCCTGTCACAAACCCTGCACTCAGGAATGGACCTAAAACCACTTTGAAGCTATTTCTACCAGGAAATGACACCTCTACCCTCCGAGACGAGGAAAAATCTCATCTTGACAGTTATTGTCACACGGGCTAGGGACAGACTAGGTCAAATCTGAGCCTGGAGCACACATAACCAAAGTCCTCTATAACGCAGACCCCCTCCCAGCAGCAGGAAGGACTTCTTGGAGAATTTCGGAAAAAAGCAAGCAGGCCCTCAAATGCATCCTGACTGAAATCAGAGTTCGGGCCGAGAAGAGGTTTAGAGGATCCTCACAGTCAGGTGGAAGATAGCTCCACAGGAGGAAGGTGAGGGCGTAGGTTGGGGGGAAAATAACCTCCCAAGACGACAGCAACTGGTCTCAGCATGGAAAAGGGGGTGACAATGGGGTGATGGTCTCCCTCAAGTGTCAGTGGTGGGGGCAGGGTGGGTGGAAGGGCAGGTCCAAAAGAGGAAAGCCGTGGCGGGTCTCTGGAGCGAGGACGTTCGCGGTCCATCCTGCCCCCCCACTCCGACCTCCCGACAGAGCTGGCTCCCCCAAACGTCAGGGCTGGCGGGAACCTCGGAAATCTGGCGGCTAAGTCCGCACGCTGGCAAACTGCGGCCAAGAAAGGAGAAGGTCCTTTACCGTTGACCTCACACAGCTCCCCTTGGCCGCTGCGGCCTTGAGCGTCGCGGTGATCATCACCCCTCCACGCAGGCTGCGCCTCCCCAATTCCAGGACATCCTCCGAGAGGGCCGTGCTTACCGGCCCCGGCCTCTCCGCAGGCTCGCCCCGGCTCTCGGGCCGCCGTCGGTCCCGGCCTGCTCGGCCTGCTCGGCCTGCTCGAGGAGCGCGTGAACGTGGCGTCGGCGTCGCGGCAGCCCTGGCAGGCGGCAGCCCAGCCCCGAGTGGGACCCGCCCCGCGTCCCGGAGCCCGCTCCTCATTGGCCAGCCCCGGAAGCTCCGCCCCCAGCCGCGCGCGGCGGGGCCCCGCGGCCGGGAGCCCGTCTCCCAGTGGTCGGGCGAGAGGCCCCGCCCCCGCCCCGACGCCCAGGGTGGGCGGGGCCAGCGGCTGATAGCGGCTGATGGCGGCGGGCGCGGGCTACACTCTCACGCGCCGGGGGCAGCTCGGGACCCCCGGTCTCTGCGGGGCGGTGGGCCGGCCTGGCGGTCAGACTGCCTTGGAGGGCTGACTCCCGGAGAGCAGGAAGCAGACCATGCGCACACACTCATTCAATTCAACATATTTATTGAGCACCGATGAAGGCAAAGAGCCGCCACCGTCATAGTTCTTAAGAGCCTTTAGCACCAGCACCCTTCCTCGTTTACAAATGAGGAAGCCAAGACACAGAGCTAGGAGCCGGTCAAAGGCCAAACCAGATTCTAGCCTCCAGGTTCTGGAGCACCGCTCTGCTCCTGCACCACGCTGCACACGTTGGCTCCTTTCAGCGTAAAGAATGTTCTTTGAGTATCTATTGAGTGCAAGGCAAGCTCACAAGGCCCAACCGGGAACCGGCACACCGAATGCTTTGGAAGAAATGGGAAGGGCCTGTGTCCAGCGATCACCCCTGGTTTGTGCTATTGCTAGGGTACCGGTGTTTACACAGATCACTTAGCCTTAAAAAGGTCTAGGAACTTCGAGCCTTGAGGCATCCCCGAGACTAGTTCTTACAGCCAAGGGGTAGGCTCAGAGCAGCTCCATTTGCACCATATCCTGTCTGAACACTTGGTCACAGCCCAGCCCTGACTTGTGGGGCCCCTGGTGAGCATTGGGGATGCCAGAGCAGACAAGCAGAATGCATAGCTGGGGAGGGTGGCAGCTCTTCTTCCCAAGCCCAGGGGAGCTTGGCTGGGCTCTCACCGGCTTGTATACTCACGCTTGCCCCAGAGATGATAAAGTTCCCATCTGCCCCCAACTCTGTTCAGGACTTTGGGAGAGGGGTGAGGGTCAGAGGGACAAGAAGAAGTGGCACAGCCAGGAACCCAGACATCTGGAAGCAGGTCTGAATGCTGGCCACTTCACATAGTGCCAAGGCAAATAAGACAACAATCAAAATAGCTGAGGACCCAGTACTCCAGTTTTAAATCACCCAAACCAAGAGCTGGTCTCTAGGCAGCACCCAAAGTGGTGTGATTGAAGAGGCACAAGATGCTAGCTGCCATCAAGACTTCTCCAAGAGGCCTGATGCTATTACCCGAACTTCTACAGTTCGAACCTCGTTGCTTTGGTAAGAATTTGTTCCGCTGAAATACAAAGGGCTCCTTGGGGATATAGCCCAATGGGAAAGTCTTACCTCGCTCTGCACCCAAGGGACCTTCCACTCACTCTAGAAAATAAAGGTCCTTCCTGAGGGATTCTGACTGGGGCAAAGGGCTGGAGATGAACATGGAAGAGAAAGGGGGACCCTGAACTTGAAAAGGACAAAACCAGGCTTCCTATTTGCCCCACTGCCTCTAAATCTTTTACGACCCTGAAAACCCTAAGGTGAGGTAGGATGCACTGCGGTCATTACCCCCTTTGACAGGTGACGAACAGGACGCTGGAGGTGGTTAAAAAAAAATCCACCCACATCTCCTGGCCTATTTCTGCTACCAGCCCCAAGTTCTTGGAAACAGACCGCTCCTTTAACGGGACAACGCAGGCCTTGGTGGCCCAGGAGTCCGGGTTGGCTGACCAGGCTCGCCCACATCAGGATCTTCCTCTCTGGGAGGAGCGTCCTGGGCTGGGTCTGCATCTCCCCACCCCCTAAGCTGTTGTGTGGGATCCAGTTCATGGAGCCTGCGTACCCATAATACTGAGACCTTGGGGGGAGGGTCAGCTACTTCGGGCCTCAGTTTACCCCTCTTGACTAATAACCAGAATCAATCACGGATATTGGGATACTGGGAAATACTCTGGGCCAAAGAACGCATACCCAGGAAGGCACCCGGTGTCCAGGGCAGCAGCCAAGCCCCCCGCCAACACCCGGGCTGATCGGGACAGCCCCTCTACCATCCCCACACACAAGGAGGTGGCAGAATAATTCCTACCCCTCGGGGCTCCTGGTCCCCTTTGCAACCACACTTAACACTTAAAAAAACACTAGAAAAACTCCATAAGGAGGGGGGGGAAAAGGTTTCAAAATAACACAGTAGGAAACTCAAATTTCCAGCACCTACTCTTCAAACTGCCCCACTCTGCTGTGACCTCTGTGTACACTATGGGAACCGCAGGCCCTCAGTGTCTCTGTCGCCCCCTACTGGCAGGGCCACTACCTGCAGTCCTCTTGCCTGTCTCAGGTACCTGCCTAAGCCTCTCAACAAAAGTTGGCATCCTCTAAGCCTTAAGGGATCCTTTCTAAGTCAGGAATGTAGAAAAGGCAGCAAAGAATGACAAACTTAGGAAACAGGAAATTGAGGCATCTGGCCACACACACACTGTCACCAAAAAGGCCACTGCTTCCCACTGAATGAAAAAAAGCTCTCTCCAAAGCTATTCCAGAACGAGGGGCCAGCGTCAGGCACCGGGGGAGAAAGGCCTGAAGGCGGCCAGAAGTCCTGCCGGGGTGGGGGGGGGGTGCCCCAGGGGAGCCGGAGGGTACCCCTGCAGGCTCCCGGCCGCTCAGCCCTCCTCGCTGTGGCTGGGCCGGGGCCGCGGGGGGCTCCCGGGGAGGGCCGGGGAAGCAGGGCAGTGCGGGCCCGCCTGGCCTCGGGCGTGAGTCTGCATGTGCACGGCCAAGTGGTGGTTCCGGTTGAAGGCGCGGCCGCACTGGGGGCACTGGTAGGGCCGCTCGCCCGTGTGGATGCGCTGGTGACGGAAGAGGTCGGAGGGCCGGCGGAAGGCCTTGCCGCAGTAGGGACAGGCCGGCCAGCCCTGGCTGGTGCCCGTGTGCAGGCGCTGATGCAGCAGCAGGCTCTTGCGCTGCTCGAAGAAGCGCAGGCACTCGCTGCAGTGGTACAGCTTGCTGGCCGCCGGCCGCCGCCCCAGGAAGGAGCGGCCGACCAGGGAGCGGTGGCCTCCGGGCTCCTCGGGGAGCCAGCGGATGACGGGGCCGGGCACCACCACCTCCCCCGGCTCCAGAGCGGAGGGGGCCTCCCCCCAGCCAGGGGGCGAGCTCCCCGGAGTCTCCCTGGGCTCCTCCTCCACGTGCGTCCGCTGGTGAATGGTCAGGTTAATCTTCAAGCGGAAACTCTGCCCGCAGTCAGGGCAGGGGAAGGTCCGCTCTCGCCGGCGAGGGAGGATGCGGGGCGGCTCCCCCACACCCCCGGGGGCCCGCGGGTCCCCGGCCCGCACCCGTGGCACTCCCGCAGCATGAAGCCGGCCAGGGCCCCCAGTCCTGCTCCTGGGCCCCTTGGCCATTCTACACACGGGCCGGCTGCGGGACTCGCCCAG
>CM052887.1:88231861-88247673 GCA_028534135.1 Potos flavus | reverse complement strand
GGTTCCCATCTGTGAATGACAGTGAGCCCTGGGGCCTGGAGGAGGCAGGAGTCTTAGCCACACTCGGAGCTGCTCATCCACGTAACAAATCTACGCTGAGCATCCACTCCCTGTCCGGCACCCGCTCTCCAGGGGCAGGCAGGAGGTACGAGGACCTCGGCTTCCTGGCTGGACCGCAGTGTGAGTCACACTTGACTCTGAGATGGGACTGAGGTGTAGGAACTGCCAGGATGGGGCGGGGGGGGGGGCCGCTCTGAGGCAACGCAGGGACCCCTGGTGCTGGGAAGGAAGGTCCCGGCCACAGGCCCCACCTGGAACACTGCGTTCTTCAAGGTCCTTCAACTGCTGTTCCCCTCTGGGCTTTTCTAGAATCAGCCCCGACTGCTGGCTTCTCTGACCTCCCCCAGCGCCCAGCAGCTCTGCAGCAGCCCACGGTCTGCTCGAAGGCTGACAGCGAACCTTACCCTCTGCCTATTGAAACAAAACCTTTAGCCCCTTATGAGCAATTTCCAAGGTCTAGAGCAAGAGTGAGTTTAGCATGAAGCTTGAATTTAAATCCCACCCCAGGAGCCTGCTGCTGACTGCTGAACCTTCTGGACCAGCACCTGATGTCAAGACCTCGGGGTTCTTTGCTCAAGTGCAGCTTCCCGGCAGCCCTGACAAATAACTCCTGACACAACTTTGATTTCTATGTTGGACATGACCCTGCCGTTTGTAATTCAGTCCTGCAGCTACAGAATCAGTTAAGAGTCTGTAAGAATCATCGGAACTTTGCATCTAAACTGTTGCATTTAATGGGCTGCCGTGGTATTCCTAAGCTTAGGGATTAGAGTGGGTCTCTGGCCCTGTTCCATGTGAAGGCCAAGGTTCCCAGACCCCTTCATTTGAAGCCCATCTCCAGCTTGGACTCCCGACACGCCACAACCCGCAGCCGGGCCCAGATCTCGCCTCTGCCTCCCACCAAAGCAGGATGGTGAGAACTGGACCCCTTTCTATTAGGACAGAGAGCCACCCCAAAGCCAGAATGGGCGATACTTGCTTTCTTTTTCCTGCTCCTCAGGGTGTAAGGCCGGTTGCGCGGCCTCTAGGCGGCGACCTACGTTTACATCGCAGACCACCATGCACAAACTGCGAGGCACGGCAGACCGTGCGCCTGGACCATTCGCAGGGTGGTCAGGCCCTTCTGTCACCAGACCCCAACCCTGGTGCGTGCAGCCTGTGTTCGAGCAGCATGTTCCCACCCGGCCACACGTGACGGGGACCCCAGACCAGGACCTAGACGGTCGGGGTCATGACGAGTCCCAGGGCAACAGTACCCGGGGATGCGGAAGGGACCCCTCAGGAAGAAGCCCCCTTACCGGGGCCCCCTGCGCCCCCTCCCATCACTCACCTGGCCCCATGCCGGGTGGGCTGTCCCTGGGAGGGGTGGTTAGAGACTCCCCACCTGAAAATTCTTGCTCCTGTTTAACCGCGGCTGGAGGCCCTGTCAGAGAGACGCTGTGAGGGCCCTTCCCGACCCCGGGCTCGTGCAGGACGGCACAGCCGTCATCTCTAAGCAGACCCCGGACATGCTCGGACGCCTGCCAGGAAGAGGGGGCCCCAGGGCTCTGTCCAGAGGACTGCCGGCTCCGTGGCCTCTGCTTCAGAGGGGACAGGAGAGCCGTGAAGGCCGTGCCCCCAGTTCCCAGGCGGGCCGGCGCTGACGGACCTCGGAAGGACAGAGGGCTTGGGGAGGCCCCGGGGGCCCAGAGCCACCGGGTGTGCAGTGGAGCAGGGACAATGAGAAGGTCCTCGCTCCTTACACACTGGCTGGGCAGGAGGGACACCGGGGAGGGAGGGAGGGACACCCCCACCCTCGGGGAGCTCATATTCATTGGCGAGAAAGCAACCCAGACTGAAAGGTCAAGCCCGCGGGGAGGAGGAGGGAGGAGGAGGAAGGGGACAGGAGAAGCCAAGCTAGCACGGCGCGGTCTGAAGACAGACAGCGAGGCTCTGGATTAAATGCCACGGGTCAAGCCAAATGCCCTCCGAGTTATACTCCATTTTTGTGAAAGGACGGACAGCAACTTCCTTCACACACGAGCAGACAGACAGCACCGGAAGGGGGACGGAAGCCACAGCGCCCCTCCCAGGCCTCCAGAGAGAGGACGTTGGCTGAGGAATGAATGCACATGCCGGCACTGAGCTAGGCACACAACAGAGACCGTCGGGTTAACAGTACCGCCGCAGGACGCCTGAGGAGGCCCAGTACCCGCCTTCGTGTGCCCTTCCCCTCGCTCCAGCCCGGCCACCGGGCCTGGCTCCCAGCAGGCCGCAGGGACCCACACTTTTGCTCAGCCCATTTTCTCCTGCGGAAAACGCCCTGCGTTCCCAGCCAAAATCTACCCTTCCTCCTCTAAGGCCTGTCTCAGGGTCCCCCTCCCAGGAAGCCCGTCCAGCTCAGCCAAGCCTGGTGCCCGCCATCTGTCCCACCCCCATCCTTCAGCACGCATTCTAGGTAGCACCTGTCTGGCCCTGGGGCCGAGATGCTGTCGGCCCAGCGGCCCTCACTCACCTGTGCTCGCTCCGGGTACTGTTCCTCTTGTCTCGGAGTCTTGCTGGTGCTTGGGGGCCTGCCCTTCTTTCGGCTCCTCCTGGGAGGGGCTGCCGGGGCCGAGGATGTGCTCTGGACGTGGAGGGAGGCCTGGAAAATGCAACTCGGTGATGCCAAGGACAACACAGAGATGCCCCCAGGGGCAGGAGCCTCTGAGGAAGGTCTGCCTGCAGTCACTGGGACTGGGAGGCATTGGGTCAAACACAGGCTATGATAATTAAGTGGACTTCACTGATCCTTCGTGGCTAAGAGACAAGGAAAAGGTACAGCGCAGTAACGTCTGATCGTACCAGACGAGTCATGACACGGCAGGGCCAAGGATGTGGCTTGTTAGGGCCTCCCGGCTCAGAGTGACACAACGGTGGCTTCCAGCCCCAAGTCCTATACCACCCTGATGTATAAGGGTTCCCTTGGAAGCACCCCAAGGTTCTCATCGGTAGTTCTGGGTAGGCCTAGGAATTATGCATTTCTTGAAAAAGATTTTATTGTATTTATTTTTTTTATTGTACTTCTTTTTCAAGATTTTATTTACTTATTTGAGAGAGAGAGAGAGAGATGCATGCACAAGCAAGGGGAGGGGCCGAGAGAGGGAGAAGCAGGTTCCCCACTGAGCAGGGAGCCTGACATGGGGTTTGATACCAAGGCCCTGGGATCATGACCTGAGCCAAAAGCAGATGCTTAACCAGCTGAGTTACCCAAGTGACTCTGCAGTGTTGTTGTTTTTTTTTAAAGATTTAATTTATTTGAGAGAGAGACAGAACACGAGTGCGAACATGAGTGGAAGGGAAAAATAGAGGGAGAGGGGGAGAGAGAAGCAGACTTCCTGCTGAGCATGGAGCCTGACACCGGACTCATGACCTCAGTCAAAGTCAGATGCGTAACCGACTGAGCCACCTGGGCGCCCAGTAGTTGCATTTTAAAAAAGCTTCCTAGAGGGGCGCCCGGGTGGCTCAGTGAGTTAAGCCTCTGTCTTTGGCTCAGGTCATGATCTCAGAGTCCTGGGATCAAGCCCCTCATTGGGCTCTCTGCTCAGCAGGGGGCCTGCTTCCTCCTCTCTCTCTGCCTGCCTCTCTGCCTACTTGTGATCTCTGTCAAATAAATAAATAAAATCTTAAAAAAAAAAAAAAAGCTTCCTAGAGCAAAAGAGAAGAACAAAGAGTTCACAGGGTATGAAATTTAAATGACCCATAAACAAATAAAAAGATACACAACCACACTCATATGAGAGGTACCATTAAAAATACACTGTAAAAAAATAATAAAATAAAAAAATAAAAATACACTGTTGGGGCACCCAGGTGTCAGTCAGTTGGGAGTCCCGGAATCAAGTCCCACATCAGGTTCGCCACTCAGCAAAGAGTCTGCTTCTCCCTCTGACCCTCCCCACGTCTCGTGCTCTCTCTCAAATAAAAAAAAAATCTAAAAAACAAAACAAACAACTATTGCTGGGGTGCCTGAATGGCTCAATCATTTAAGCATCTGCCTTTGGCTTAGATTATGATCTCAGGGTCCTGGGATCAAGTCCCACATCAAGCTCCCTGCTCAGTGGGGAGTTTGCTTCTCCCTCTCCCTCTGCCACCCCATCCCCTCATGCTCTCTCTCTCAAATAAATAAATGAAATGTTGGGGGGAAAAAAAGGATTAAACACCATGACCAAGTGGAGTGTATTCCTGGAATGCAAGGTTGGTTCAACATATGAAACAACATCAGTGGAATTCACCACATTAACAGAATGAAGGGAAAACACCCCATGATCATCTCAATTGATGCAGAAAAAGCATCTGACAAAATTCAACACCCTTTCATGATAAAACCATTCAAGAGACTAGACATAGAAACTATCTCAACATAATAAAAGGCATATAGGAAAAACTGACAGTGAATATCACATTCAGTGGTCAAAGAATGAAAGCTTTTCCCCTAAGATTAGGAACAAGGCAAAATGTCCACTTTTACCACCTATTCAACAAAGGACTGGAAGTCCTAGCCAGAGCAAGTAAGCAAGTAAGCAAGAAACAGAAATAAATAACATCCAAATTAGAAAGGAAGAAGTAAAATTACCTCTTCAAAGATGAAATATGCAGAAAACCCTAAAGATTCCACAAAGAACTGTAAGAAATAGCAAATTAATTCAGCAAATTAGCAGGACAAAAGTCAATATACAAAAATTAGTATTTTTATACACTAATAATGAACAATTTGAAAAGAAAATTACCAAAACAATTTCACTTATAATAGTATCAAAAAGAATGAAACCCTCAGGAATTATTTAACCAAGGAGGTGAAAGACTTTTACAATGAAAACTACAAAACACTGCAGAAAGAAAAAAAAAAAAAAAAAAAAACCACTGTAGAAAGAAATTAAAGCATAAGTAAATGGAAACATACCATGTTCATGGATTAGAAGGCTTAATATTGTTATGGTGTCAATACTACCAAACTGACCTACAGAGTCAATGAAATCTCTATCAAAGTCTCAATGACATTTTTTTTTTCAAGATTTTACTTATTTGACAGAGAGAGACACAGTGAGAGAGGGAACACAAGCAGGGGGAGTCGGAGAGGGAGAAGCAGGCCTCCCGCCAAGAGGGTGCCTGATGCAGGGCTCAATCCCAGGACTCTGGGATCATGACCTGAGCTGAAGGCAGATGCTTAATTAACGACTGAGCCACCCAGGCGCCCCTCAATGACATTTTTCACAGAAAGAGAAAAGCCCATCCTAAAATTCATATGGAATCTCAAGAGACCCCAAAGAGTGAAAACAATATTAAGAAGGAAGAACAAAGTGGAAGGACTTCCTGATTTCAAAACTTAGTACAAAGCCACTGTAATCAAAACAGTGTGGTAGTACTGGCATAAATAGAATAGATAAACAGAACCAAGACATAAACCTTCACATATCTAGTCACGTGATATTTTGAGAAGGGTCCCAAGACCACTCAATGGGGAAAACGACAGTCTTTTCAACAAATGGTGCTGGGAAAACTGCATATCCACACGCAAAAGAATAAAGTTGGATCCTTATCTAACTCCATATATAAAAACTAACTCAAATGAATCAAAGATCTAAATGTAAGACCTAAAACATAAAACTCTTAGAAGAAAACATAGGACAAAAGCTTCACAACATTGGATTTGGCACTGATTTCTTGGATAGGACACCAAAGACACAGGTAACAGAAGAAAAAAAGACAAATTGGACTTCATGAAAATGTTTTAAATTTGTGCATCAAAACACCCTATCAGGGCACCTGGGTGGCTTAGT
Organism: Potos flavus; assembly: GCA_028534135.1. NCBI lineage: Eukaryota > Metazoa > Chordata > Mammalia > Carnivora > Procyonidae > Potos > Potos flavus. The sequence goes on along the minus strand of CM052887.1, from coordinate 88,241,815 downwards.
CGGTTAAGCGTCTGCCTTCGGCTCAGGTCATGATCTCAGGGTCCTGGGATCAAGTCCAGCATTGGGCTCCTTGCTCGGCGGGCAGCCTGCTTCTCCCTCTACCCGCTTGCTTCCCCTGCTTGTGGCTTGCTGTCTCTCTCACTCTCTTTCTCTCTCTGACAAATAAATAAAATCTTTTAAAAAACAAAACAAAACAAAAAACCACACACTATCGCCAGTGAAGAGGCAATCCACAGAATGGGAGAAATATTTGCAACTCACATACCTGATAAGGGATGGATACCCAGAATAGGTTGAGAGCTTCTAAAACTCAACAACAGAAAAAACAAACAACCTGACTCAAAAAACGGCAAAGAACTTGAATAGACGTTTCTCCAAAGACGTACGAATGGCCAACAGGCACATGAAAAGATGCTCAACATCACTCATCATTAGGGAACTGCAACTCAAAACTACAGTGAGATACCACCTGACGCTCATTATGATGGCTACTATTAAAAAGAAACAACAGGGGGCGCCTGGGTGGCTCAGTCGTGAAGCGTCTGCCTTCGGCTCAGGTCATGGTCCTGGGGTCCTGGGATCGAGTCCTGCATCAGGCTACTTGCTCGGCAGGGAGCCTGCTTCTCCCTCTCCCACTCCCCCTGCTTGTGTTCCCTCTCTCACTGTCTCTCTTTATGTCAAATAAATAAAATCTTAAAAAAAAAAAACACAACACAGAAAATGAGGTACTTGGAGTAGACAAAATCATAGAGACAGAAAGTAGTACTGCGGTTGCCAGGTGCTGGGGAAGGGAACACAATGAGGGGTTACTGTTTAATGAGTATAGAGTTTCAGCTTTACGGGGTGAAAAGAGTTCTGATGGGACTGCATCACATTTTAATGTATTTAATACCACCGAACAGTACACCTAAAAATGGCTAAGAGGGTACATTTTATGTTATGTGTATTTGACTACAATAAAAAAAGAGAGAAAACAGAAATGAAATATTGATACACAGTATAACATGGATGAACCCTGAAAACATTATCCTAAGGGAAAGAAGCCAGAGTCAAAAGACCACTATAAGGTTCTATTTATAGGAAATGTCCAGACTAGGCAAAGGTATAGTCAGGAAGACTTGCTGCTTAGGGCTGGGGGAACTGGGAAGGGGCTGGGGGTGAAAGCCGGAGGGTACGGGGTTTGTGTTTGAGGTGATGAAGTGTTCTGAAATTGATGGTGGTCTTTGCTGGTTACGCATAGCTGTGAATGAACGAGAAACCACCCGACTGTTCGGGTTAAATGGGTGAGTTGTATGGTGAGTGAATTGTGGCTAATAAAGCCGTTACTTCAAAAACGCTACACAGAAACACTTCTTACATATCAGGCAGACAAAAATTCCCCAAGTTTGACCACATTGTCTGTTGGCAAGGCCAGTGGGGAGAGAGGCCCGCGGTCAACTGAGAGAGACGCAAATGATACAATCCCCATGGAGGCGTATTTGGTGATAAGTTCTCGAAATTTTACGTATTCATTTACCTGTGACACAGCAGGGCAACTTCTAGGAATCTATCCCAAAGATGCACTGGCAAAAATATAAGGTGCCTTATGCACAAAGTAGCCTCTATAGCATTATTTCTATCAGCAAAATATTGGAAATAGCCTAAGTGTCCACCATTAGGGACGGTTAAATGAACTACGGGATCTCACACCTTGGAACATTCCGCATCCACAAAAGAAAGGAGGAAGATCTCTATATATACATATGAAGTGATCTCCGGGACAAATTGTATAAGACAGGGATGGGGGAAACAAATTTATCCTTGTCACTGATCTTTTCAAAAGGAAACACTGGAAGTGTAAACAAGACACTAATAAAAATGATTATCTAGGGGCACCTGGGTGGCTTAGTCGGTTGGGCGTCTGCCTTCGGCTCAGGTCATGATCCCGGAGTCCTGGGATCGAGCCCCACATTGGGCTCCTTGCTTAGCGGGGAGCCTGTTTCTCCCTCTCCCCTGCCACTTCCCCTGCTTATGCTCTCTCGCTCTCTCAAATAAATAAAATCTTCTAAAAAAATGGCGCCTGGGTGGCTCAGTGGATTAAAGCCTCTGCCTTCCGCTCAGATCATGACCTCAGGGTCCTGGGATCAAGCCCCGCATCAGGCTCTCTGCTCAGCGGGGAGCCTGCTTCCCCCTCTCTCTCTGCCTGCCTCTCTGCCTACTTGTGAACTCTCTCTGTCAAATAAATAAAAAAAATCTTTAAAAAAAAATAACGATTGGCATATATAAAATATTCAACGGTCTCTGAAGTCATTAAAAAATTTCAGAAAAAAAAAAAACCCAAGTATTGGTCACCTTTGAAGGCTCCTAAGGCAGTAACTCTTCACTGTGAAAACTGACAAAGGAGAAGAAGTAAGCTTCTATTCTACCTTTTCTGTACAGACTCTATTTCAGGGTAACTAAGAGTTGATTAGGGAAAGTATTCTTTGTAAAAGAATTTCAGCGACGCAGGGCCTAAGTATGACAGACTCTCACCATTTTGCAACCCATGATGGAATAACAAATCTGGGCAACAATGGTCAATGACTAGTGAAATCGAGAGGCGAGAAGGCGATGGGGAGCTTTGAACAGGACAGAGCCCAAGATCAACAGAAAGCAGGCGGACGTAATCTCTGTGCGTCGCGCCGTGGGCCTGGCCCGGAGTACAAGCCACCACCTCGGAAGCCATGTGGCCTGTAAGGTTGAACCTGAATCCAAAGAAGCCTCCTGATCTACCAGTGTATAGAAAATGCAAGAAAGAGAAGAACAATAAATGACACCAAATCCAGAATATGGGAAATGATGGCATTTGAAAAGATAAATGACCTTATGGCACGCCTGGGTGGCTCAGTCGGTTAAGTGTCTGCCTTCGGCTCAGGTTATGATCCCGGGGTCCCAGGATCGAGTCCCGCATTGGGCTCCCTGCTCAGTGGGGAGTCTGCTTCTCTCTCTGCCTGCTGCTCCCCCTGCTTGTGTTCTCTCTCTCTGACAAATAAATAAATAAAAGCTTTAAAAAAAGATAAATGACTTAGAAGGTCAACAAATAAATGATAAGGGGGAGGGCAGGATGGGCCATGAACCGAGGAGCGGAGCCACAGAAGGCAATAATGTGTGTACCCTCAGAGGTAGTGACGCAGGCCACAGGGCGGGGAGGCCCGGAGCACACGCTCAGTGACAGACGGCAGACACGAGAGGTCCCACACAGTAGGACTCCATTTACGTGAAATGTCCCAAACAGGCAAATCTAGGGCACAAGCGAGCCCCGGGCTGGGGAGCAGGGGGAGGGAAACAGGAAGTTAACGCCACGAGGACAGGTTTCTCTTTGGTGGGCAAGGAAAGTTCCGGCTGCGGTGACGGTACAAAGCTGTGAAGAAGAGTAAGAACACTGACCTGTATACTCTAATCCAGGAATCGGCTGGTATGTTAACTTTATCTCAATAAGGCAGTTAAATGCGGGGCAGGGCGTGGGGGAGGCCTTCGCAGGCTTAACAGGCTTTTTATAAATCGAACGCAACAGGTGGACGTCGGTGTCCCTGCACTGGGACCCAACACCTACAGAAAACAGTTCTGAGACACTCGGGGAACAGAGCAGTCGGACTCGGGGTGAGATGTTCATCGGCCAGCTGCGACCCCGGTATTCTGGTTCCGGGCAGAGAGAGGGAAGGGGCGGAGGAAGCCCACATGGCGAACTCCCGCTCGCCGCTCCACGCGAGTGACGGTCACGCGGGGGTTTGCCATCTCCTTTCTACCTCCATTTTTTTTTTTCAATTTAAGTTTTAAGGAAGCCTTCCAGAAGACTCTGATATCAGAGTCAACTTTGGAACCACAACAGCTGCGGGACGAAGTCGGCCCCGGCTGCCACCCCCCCGAGGGCCAAGTCCACACAGAGGGGCCGGTCCGCGACAGGCCTTACAGCGGCAGGCTCGCGTCGGGGAGCAGAGGTGGACGGCGCGAGCAAGAGGGGCAGCAACGGAGCTGCTGCTGCGGCTAGCCGGATCACGGCTAGTCCGGAGTCCCCACGTACACAGCGCGCAGCAAGTACGAGCTGGACGTCCGCCGTGCCCCCGAGTCCTCACGACAACCAACCACACGACGCCAGGCCCGCCGGCCGCCCCATTCAGAAGCAGAAACCCAACGGCTCTACGACAAGAGCTCCGCCCCCGCCCCCGACGAGGCTGGCCTAGGACAGAGTGGGCCCCACTTTGGGTTCAGGGCCTGTGCCCCTTCCTGGCCTCACGGCACGTCTGGAGGGCCCAGGAGAGCAGTGTGCCCCACTCACTCCTCCGTCTCGCCCCCCACTCACCAGGGCTTGGCCTCCTTGGGCGGGCTGCCTCCCTCTTACTTCCCTCCTCCTGGCCCCACTTCCCTCCTTCAGGACAAGGCTCCTCTCCCCTCTCCATCCGGGTCAGGATTTCTGGTTTGGAGATGGCGTAATCTGCGTACGGAACGGAAGGAGAGCTGGGTCAAGACCGGCCACCCGCCCCCCAGCTGCCCACAGAGCTGGAGAGACACCGGGAAGAACGCAAGTCAAAGCAAAGACGCAGACCCAGATCGCCGCCTCCGCAGCCTCACCCAGGGACACCAGCATCTCGTAGTTGCCCCGCATCACGTGCTTGTAGAGCTCCTTCTGCCACTCGTCCAGCTTGCCCCACTCCGGCTCAGAGAAATACACGGCCACGTCATCAAAGGTCACGGGCACCTGGAACCACAAGTGGCACACGCGCTCACCCGCACACCTACAGGCACAGCCCCTCGGGCTGTCCCACCCCAGCGGCCCGAGGGATACCTTGGGGGCCTCCCCCTTGCTGCCCGGGGGCAGGCGCAGGATCCAGAAGTTTCGGTTCCTCAGCAGGTTCTCCATGTTCTCCAGCCGCCTCTGCAGCAGCCCGTACTCCTGCAGCAGGGTCCCCAGCACGGCCCACTTGCCCTCCAGCTGGTTCCCGAACTCCACGGCCGTCTTCTCGCAGTCCGCCAGCTTCTTCTCGGCCGTCCCCGCCCGGCCCTCCAGGGTCAGCAAGCGCGCCAGGCAGGAGTCCACCTTCTTCTCCAAGGCCTGGATGGCGGCCACCACCGTCCACAGTGTGATCTCCGTGGAGTACAGGTAGGAGTTCTTCTCAGCAGCTGGCGGGGGTGACAAAGGGGGTGTCGAAGGGCTTGCGTCCTCTGTCTGCTTGTGCCTCTCTGGAGCCTGCCCACGGGAAGAGAAAGGGCAGATGGCACCTGAATGACACCGTATAAATGCGTACCTCACAATGACACCTGCCGGGGAAAGCCCCAGCTGGGACCCTAAGGGCCAGTCAGGCAGGCGTGGGGGCGAGTGGAAAACGGGAGGAAACACACGGCCTAAGACAAAAGCATCTGTGGTTCTCAGGTGGCTTCCATCTTGGACCTCAGTTTCCCCTCCTCCGCAGATGAAGGGCCAGGCCTAGAAGCACAGAGAACATGAGCTCTGCTGCCAGAGAGCCCAGGTCCAAGCAGCAAGCCCGCCGCTCCCAGGCCGGCTGACTTTGGGCAAGGTTTTTCACTCAGCTTTTGACTTCACTTCCACACCTAGAAAACGGTACTCACATGAGATGATTGTGAGAATGAATGACACCATCTTTGTTGACAGCACTTAGCCTAATGTCTAGCATGTGGTAAACGTCAATGCACGCAAGCCCCATGTTGATCCGGCTAAGATGAGAGCGATAAGGATGCTGACGATGCTGCTGCTGCTGGCCTCTGGCTCAGGGATGCAGCAAGGAACAGTTCCCATGGGCTTTTTTGCTCCACCTTTTTCATCCCATAGTCCTTCGGCACCTTGGGAAGAACTTCTAGACTGCCTCGACTCACCCCAGTGCCTGATGCACCAGCCAGAGCGTGTGCAACGGCCCAATCCCAGGGCCTTGTGCTATAAGCCTTGTCGAGGGGCGCCTGGGTGGCTCAGCTGGTTAAGCATCGGCCTTCGGCTCAGGCCATGGTCCCAGAGTCCCGGGATCAAGCCCCGAGTCAGACTCCCTACTCAGCTGGGAGTCTGCTTCTCCCTCTCTTTCCTGCTTGCGCTCTCTCTTGCTATTTCCGTCTCTCTCTCAAATTAATAAATAAAATCTTTAAAAAAAGAAAAGAAAAGAATCCAGGTCGATTCCATGCATCTGCCTGGGTTTTGGTTTGTTTCCCCCAGAACATAAGTTCCCTGAGGGGGTGTGTGATTCGCTGTTGTATTCCCAGCTCCTAAAAGAGTGCCTCTCTCAATGCAGACGCTCAATGAATAGCTACTGAATGAACGAATGACCCCACAATGAAAGGACATTCATTAACAACTACTGACCACCTGCCATTGTAAAGGTACGATGGGGGATGCAGAGACAATTATGTGGTTCTTCCTTTTCCGGGAGAAAAATTCTGTATAGAAACAGAGTTGGGGGCAAATCTGTCGTGTTTGGGGAGTTTCTCGGGAATCTCGGGTACGGTAAGACGGCAGAGGGAAAGGAGTAAACGGAAAGAAATGGTCAGAAAAAAGTTCTGAGGGACTGGCCCCGGGCCAGGAGGGAGCTGGTGAAGTCACCAGTGCAGTGACAGAAATGCCTTGGAGGGTATTCCCCAGGGGACAGGGCCACAAACCGCGGATTCCCACCCCCTTTCTCTCCCTTGCACTCAGGCGACTCCTAAGGGAAGAACACACCAAACTCATTAATTAAAGGAGAGGGAGGGGAAGTTCCTCCTTTAAAAGGATCTACGAAAGTCAAGGTGTCAAAAACATCACTAAGAGGTATTCATAATAGTAGAAGCCACTTACTGAGCTCTGCAAGTGATTTTCTGGTGTGTCAAAAATACCCAAAAAAAGAGTCTTTTCTCGGAATTCGGCATACTGCACATTACCGGCCAACATTCTAAACTAATCTAATCCAACATGCTAAACTAATCTTAAAAAGAAAAAAAAATCTACCTACAATCCCTCTGTAAACAGCATTCGATACCTTTCTCTTAGGTAAAAGTAGAACGCTGAGTGCCTTCTTGGGGGTGTAGTTCCAAAGTTCTGGCCTAGACGTGGTGAGTGGCCTGACGGCCTTGACTAGGTGAGTGACCTTGGGCCAGTCCCTTCCCTGAGCCTCAGACTCGGGGTGTCTGAACCGCATGGGGCTGGGCGACAGTCGTCCCTGCGTGCCTCCGACCAGACAATGGGCGGGGGTGGAAAGAGCCAGTCTGTTTCAGTGCAAGGCCTGTCATCTGGAGTGTGGCTGGGAAGCCGGGCCTGTCCCCCGCCGTCGGGGCCGCCCCACCGCGCCCCACCGCCCCGCCTGCCGTTTGGGCCGCCCGGTCGGTCGGCCCGAAAGCCCGGCCCGGACGCCAGACCGGGGCGGCGGGGCGCACCACGCTGGCGGGACGCGGCGGGCGCCTGGGCGGAGGCGGCGGGCAGGAGGCCGCGCGGCGGGGCCGCTCCACGGCGACCGGGCGGAGACCCTCGCGCCGGCGGCGGCGGCGGCGGCGGCGGCCCCGGGCCGTCTGGGCGTCCGCGGGCCGGGGCGCTTACCCGGGCGGGCGCCGCTTCGGCCATGGCTACTCGCGTCCCTGTCTCGGCGGCTGTCCTCGGCCTGGCCTGGCGGGCCTGGCGCAGCGCGCAGGCGGCGGCGGAGGCGGAGCAGAGCCGCCCAGCCTCGGAGCTCCTGCCAGGCGGCCGCGAGCTGCGTCCGAGCCACGTGCCCCGTCGGCCCTTTAAACAAGAGCTGCGCTCGCGGCCGGGCCCGAGGGTGCGCACAGCGCCCCCTGCAGCCCGAAGGACCGCACGTCCGCGGCCCGCGGCCTTCCGCGCGCGCGCGCCCGCCCGCCCGTCCTCGCGGCCTCGGGGGTCCCCGGTGGGGAGGCCGGCCGCCCCCCCCCCCGGCCTGGGCCGCGGGAGTGGACGCCGGCGGCGCACTCCCCGCAGGCCCGGTGCAGGGGCAGCTTGGGGGGCCCAGCCCTGGCCCCTAACCCCCCTCCAGGACGCTGGGGCCGCAGCGTCCCACTTGGGAGAATGGAGTCGGGGAACTTCTGAAGCAGCTGTGCAGGACACGAAGAAGACGTGCGAGTTCCCCTCTGTGTGGGAGAGGAAGGGCAGGCTTTGCCGGGGAATCTCAAGTATCTGTGGATTTCCCGTTAACGCCTCCGAAGGACCCGAAGTGACTTCGTTTGGGTATACACGTTACGCCCGGCGGTGGGGTAGGGTGGGACAGATAAAGGTTTTAAAACTGCTTGTTGGGGCGCCTGCGTGGCTCAGTCGGTTAAGGGGCTGTCTTCGGCTCAGGCCATGATCGTAGGGTCCTGGGATCAAGCCCCGCATGGGACTCCCTGCTTCTCCCTCTCCTCCCTGCTTGAGCTCTCACTCGTCATCTCTCTCTCTCTCTCAAATAAATAAAATCTAAAATAAATAAATAAATAAATAAAACTACTTGTTTAGTTTTCCAGAAATCTCAGGAAAAAATTATTCCATTAAAAACAAAAACTCTCTTGGGGCGCCTAGGTGGCTTAGTCAGTCAAGCGTCTGCCTTCAGCTCAGGTGATGATCCCAGGGTCCTGGGATCGAGCCCTACATCAGGCTCCCTGTTCAGCGGGAAGCCTGCTTCTCCCTCTTCCACTTCCCCTGCTTGTGTTCCCTCTCTCACAGTCTCTCTCTGTCAAATAAATAAATAAAATCTAAAAAAAAAAAAAAACCTCTCTCTCTCTCTTCCCCAAATCCCCTTTCGGGAATCCTGGATCTCCTCCTCCTTCCCAGGGGACCTACTTCCCCAGCAGACACTCTGCTCAGGGATGCTTCGCAGAGTCCTCTGGAGCCTTCTATGCCCCACCCAGTCTTCACTTACCCATCAGCCACCAGACGGCGATATTCTGTAGCTTTGGCTCCAGGCTGGAGTGCAGCAAAAGTAAATCCCACACTTAATTCAGACCCTCACACTTCTTGAATAAACAACTCAAGCTGGGACCCATCTTTCTCATCTGTAACCCAAGAGCCTTATTTTGGAAAACCAGAGTCAACCACTGAATATAAAGTAAAACGGGCTAGGGCGCCTGGGTGGCTCAGCAGGTTAAGCCTCTGCCTTCAGCTCAGGTCATGATCTTGGCGTCCTGGGATCGAGCCCCGCATTGGGCTCTCTCTGCTCAGCAGGAAGCCTGCTTCCTCCTCTCTCTCTGCCTACTTGTGATCTCCTCTCTGTCTAATAAATAAAATCTTAAAAAAAAAAAGTAAAACGTGCTACCTGCAGTTAAGTTTTATCTTCTTTCCTGCATTTCCTGTTCATCTTAATCTTAGAGCCTAGAGCCTACGAACTCTTCCCAGGAGAAATTATTCTGCAGTTTTTCTTTTTTAGTATTTTCTCTTTTTGGAGGGAGGGGAGAAAATTATTTGCCCACATATTTGATCCAAGCAAAAGCGTGGTCAACTGACGTATAATAAAGAAACTGATACCTTCTCCAACTAAGGTGCACCCCTAGACTTCAGGGCAAGCTTAGGAAGTTTAAGAAATACAATCAATATATAGCATCACTCATTGTGGAGATCTCTGTTGAAATAACTCAACCTAATAACTTGCAAATGTGTGCTGAAAGCATTAAGAGCATCCTTAGGCTCTCAGGGGGGTTGATCAGACCAAAACATTAAGGATTATAAAATACTGGTAAGTTGTGAGCTTATAAGATTTAAGGCCCAGGGCGCCCAGGTGGCTCAGTGGGTTATAAACCTCTGCCTTCAGCTCAGGTCATGATTTCAGAGTACTGGGATCGAGCCCTGCATCGGGCTCTCTGCTCAGCAGGAAGCCTGCTTCCCCCCCCTCCCCCCGCCTGCCTCTCTGCCTACTTGTGATCTCTCTCTCTGTAAAATAAATAAATAAAATCTTTAAAAAAAAGATTTAATGCCCAATGTGAAGAGTCTGGAAAATGGACTGGAGAGGAAGAAAACACTAGTATTTAATAAGCTCTGTTCAGGGAAGA
>CM052887.1:88184066-88231361 GCA_028534135.1 Potos flavus | reverse complement strand
GGGCTCACTCACCGGTAATGGACTCCGTGGGGATGGCTCTTTCCTCCAGGCCCCGCGGACCCCGGACACAGAGGGCTTCCTCCCGCTTCACCTGCGAGGACGAATCCTGGGCAGGCACCAGCGGCTCTGCTCCTGGGGAGAGAGAAGCATATGCTTTGCTGTTTCTTTCTGAACAGTCATCACTCAGATGTTCTTGGGGTCGGGAACGCAGGCGACGGCACTTGTGAGCACGGGGGGCCTCAGGGTCCCGTGGGCAACTGTGATGGTCACACAACTTTGTGAACCCCTGAGTTATAATACACTTTTAAAGACTGACTTTATTCACGCCATATGAATTATATCCCAGTGAGGAGAACAGACTGGAAAGGAGGGGGCTGCCTCCGAGCGACCTTCTCAGGGACCTTCCTGAAGAAGGGCAGAGTCTGCATAAGGCAGAGAACACGGCTCAGGCTCGGCTGTGCCCGGGGCAGCCCCACTCGGGCGAGCGGAGGCCCTGAGGAAAGGCGTCAGTCCCGGGGCACGGCCGGGACGAGAGCCCTGGCACCTTCCATCCCAGCGACAGCTGCCCAGGGGCGGCACTGTCGGGAACTAGGTCTCCTCGGCTCCTCCCCTGCCCTGCCCCGGACCTGGGGCTCTTGTCAGCTGCCATCACCTGTGTCTGGGTCCATCAGGATTTCTCTCTCTTCTGGGTCACGCTGCTCCCACACGCAAGGCTCTTCCCTGCGCTCCACCTGGGATGGGGCATCTGGCTTGGGCGCCGCACCCTCCGTGTCTGGAATGAGTTGGAGGGGAAGGAAGGACACGGTGAAGTTGACCCATGGACCCCGATCAAGGGTGGCGGCAGAAGTCTCCCCCCACCCAGCCCCTCCCCAGCAGAGAGCCCCTCTAGGGGGTCGCCCTCACCTAGGCCAGCTAATCTCTTGGGAGGAACCCTGACAACAAGGCAACAGATTCCCAATTTCTGGTGCAGAAAGCTGGAGCCCGACAGCCAGCAGCAGACCGGCTGTGGCTCATGCCAGGCTATGGGGAGGCAGCGCGTAGACATGCGCCAATGACGCGGTCTGGCCGTTTTCCAGAACGAAAGCAGCGCGGCGCTCAATGCTAGAGTGACGGGCCCTGTCACTGGGTTTCTAACTGTCATCTCGTAGTCGTTCTATGTTTACGCCCGCGGCTGATAAGCGTCGCGCTGCCCTCTGCCCGGACCGCCTGCCCCGGAGGAGGGACGGAGCTCTCACCCAGGGACATCAGGGTTTTATAGTTCTCCTTAACGAGGTTGTTGTAAAGCTCCTTCTGCCATTCGTCCAAGTTCTTCCACTCGTCCTCGGAGAAGTAAACAGCGATGTCGACAAACGTCACGGGAACCTTGGCCAAGAAGAGTCTTAGTCTGACCCCTGCTTGCCTCCCCTCCGTCGGCCACGGGGCCCCTTGTGCCCCAGAGCCTGCTTCTGCTCGCCGTGGCCCCCCGCCCCCCAAATCCCAGCCCGGTCCCCTGGCGTGGCGTCGGCCCACTCTACTCCGGGCCTTCCCGTGCTCCCAAAACAAGGATGGTCAACACTGCCTCTTTTTTTTTTTTTTTTTAAAGGCATTTAACCATATCCTCTGTAATTTCGCTTTTAGGGAAACTGGGTCCCTGAAGGTCAAGCCAAAGTCAGCGTGCTGCTTTTGGCCCTCAGGGTGACAGCCGTGTGGAAGGTTCTCGGCGAGTGGGTCAGTGAGCCGAGTACAGTAAAGCCCTGTTATGAAACCCGTCTTTCCAGTCAGGTCACTACCTCAGCAAGGTACACAGTTACGTTTGTGTCATTAAAACATGTAAATCTAAGGGCAGGCGCTCAAGCTCCAGGACCGTGATGTTTCATTCGCCACTACATCCCGAGCCTCTAGAAGCAGAATCTGGAGCCCCCCAAATCTTTGTTGACCACGTTGAGCGGCTGCTCCTGCCAATACGAGGAAGAGCCACGGCCGCCTGAGTCATCGCGAGTCCCAGACGCCGGGCCGCTGCTGTTCCAGGCAGTCTCAGCTGTTCCTTATGACTTACTTTGGTTTGACAAGGGTCCTTGTCTGGGCTCATCTCAGACGCTCACCAGCGTGGCCTCGCCTTGGCCTTGGCCCGCATCGTTCGAAAGGGTTTCACCTCATGACCTTTAAGTTCTGAACTTCCCTCCTCGGACACACAGCCCTGCCCCCCGCCCCCACTCCCACCCCCACCCCCGCGGGGCCAGTCTTCCGTACCGGGAAACCCAACCCCTCCCTTCTCCCCGGCCCTAATTTCAGTCCACTGGTCTTCACACCTGCACACAGGGCCAAAGCTAGCCTATGGGGCACCTTTGTTCCCATGGCAAAAGGACAGTCCTCTGGGCCCCAGGCCCTCTGTGTGGGTGGCGCCTTCACATAAATTAGAAATGTCTGTTCTCACATCAGGTGCTCATAACCCCAAGGGTATCCTGTGCGGGTGTGGTGGGCACACCTTCCACCAGACTGGGCATATCCCCAAGCCGCGAGAACAGACACAGACCCCTTTCTTCATTTTCATTTCCTGCCCCTAGACAAAAGTCACAGGATTCTGCAAGCGACACCCACCATACGTTCGTGCCAATCGTCCCAAGGCTGCTTTGGAAGCCTCTGGGGGATCTTGTGGACAACTCCTGTGCTCCCTGGGAAGCTTCTTTCGAACTCTTCCCTCTCCCCAGCCCTCCGGCCCCTCCCTCATCTTCCCCATCGGTCCTGGGGCCTGATCCGAGGTGGCTGCTAGCAAGCTCCCTTCTCCCCGAGCCAACCCCCCGCTAATGTGCCCTTCGTTTCCCCTCCAGCTCCCGCGTGTGAAACCCAACTCAAACTTTTCTCTTTGACATCTCAGGCTCTCCTCTCCAACGGCTTTCCCTTGCAAGTCACCCAACCTAAGACGAACCATCACTCAACCCCTCGGTCTCAAGAGACTCTACTCTCCCTCTTCACTTGAAACACCCCAAGAGACACGCTTTGTGTTTCCTTCTTCACAATCCGTGCATCCTTCCCCGCCTTAAAATCTGTCTACGAACCCCCCATGCTCTGAAACCACACCCTGGAAGGCCGCCAATAGCCTGTTACCCTTTACCCTTTCAGACCTCTTCGCAAGGGCAGATCGCCTTTCTGGAATCCACTCCTGCTTGGTTTCCACGACTCTGCTTCCTTCTGTCCTGTCCCCCCCCCAAGCTTACTGCCTTCTCTTCTTCCCCCAACCCCAGGGCCCCTCCCCCTCCCCGTTCCTTTACTTTCTCCCTGGTAAGCTCACTCCTTGCACAGCTTCCGTGGTTACCTCTTTGCAGACAGTACTCTTCAGTTTTCCTTGCTCCCTTTAGGGTTCAGATTTCAAGGGCCCTCTGAGTGGCTCCATTTAATCATCTCTGAAGTACCTCAAACTAAACATATCCAACACCACGTTCATCATCTTTCCCAACACGCCAACCCCTCTGCGTCACCTCACCATTTCCATAAAGTGTCACAAGTCTGGCACCAGAGTCTCGCAGCTGGAAAGAGACATCACTACATAAAAACGTCCCTGTGCCAGGTTACAGCGGAAGTCTGAGCCCGGCCAGGGACGGCAGGGCGCCTACGGTCTAGCTGGACAGAAGAGCCTACCTGTGAATTATCTGCCAGCCCTTTAACAGACACGCTAGAATCCAAGAGGCGCGAGGATCTGAGAGACAACAGCCTCCCCTGAATCCCACAAGAGAACGCACTTAGCATGGCTGACAGGACACAGTAAATTATTACTATTAGTAGTAACATTAATTAACTCTCTCGTGGTGCTTCATGGTGGCAGGTTTTAAAATACGTCCACAAATTCTCTGGCAGTCCCTTCAAAAAGTAGAGCCCAGTGCTCCTCCCCTCGAGCGTGGGCAGGATTTAGTGACCTGCTTCTAACAAACTCATGAAGGAGGGACGTGTACAGTTTCTGAGACTAGGTCATAAAAGACAGGACGGCTCCATCCGGGTCTCTCTCGGCTCCCCCACGCTGGGCGGAGCCAGCTGCCATGTTGTGAGGACACTCAAGCAGCCATGTTGGGACGTCCACACGGTGAGGAACTGAGCCTTTGCCAACGGCCAGGCGGGTGGGCCGTGCTGGAGGCAGAGCCTCAAGCCTCAGCCAAACCTTCAGATGACCACGAACTCAGTCAATAGCTTCATTATAACTTCATGAGACCCTGAGCCAGAATCACTCAGCCAAGCTACTCCTGAATTCCTAACCCACAGAAAATGCAAGATGGCAAATAATGATTTTTTTAGGCTCTAAGCTTCGGGGTAATTTGTTAGCCGGCAATGGAAAACTAAGACAACGGGCTACACAGTCTTGTCCACCAACGAAATCAGTGACTCCTCACAATCTGGGTCATAAATGTGTGATCATCTTCGTCTTAAAGATGAGCACACTGAAACTCAGAGTCCCCGGCCGGGTATCTACTGACGAAATTATGTCCTTATACTTCATTTCTTTCAAAAGATATGGAGACCTACAAGACCCAGTCCCTCACGTGGAGGCCTGAGCTCTCCAGCTGGACAGAGTCGCCCGGCAAACACTTTCCGGACACTGAGCGAAGCCGGTGCAGTTGCAGGCAAGGAGACACGGCGGTAAACCAGGCGGATATTACGTTCTGGTCGGGGAAGAGCAACCAAGAAGACAGAAAAAGAAGAAAATATTTAAGGTGCCCGATGGCACAGCGCTTTGGAGAAAATGGGAGCAGGGACAGGGAAAAGTGGGTGCTGGGATGGGGGGACATGGTTCTTTGGTGTTGGGGGGCCATGGAAGGGCAGACCCCTAAGGGACACGACGGGGAAGGAGCTTTCCCGTGGAGGGAAGTCCCTGAGGTGAGGCTGTGTGGCTGGAAAGGAGTGGACAAGAGGGGCGGAGGGGAGATGAGGTCAGAAAGGTGGGGCCGGACAGGGGCCCCTGACGGAATGGGGGCTTTTAAGCTGCATGAGGTGGGAAGCCAGTTGGGGGTTTTAAGCAGAGGCAACTGATTTATATTTTTAAAGGATCACTCTGGCTGCTCTGCTGAGAACAGATTGTATAGGGGGAGGGACAAGGACGGAGACAAGGAGACCAGGCAGGAGGCCATGGCAACTCTCAGAGGCGGGGTGACAGTGGCTCTCACCAGCGATGGTGGGAGCCGTGAAGGTGGGAGTGGTCAGCCTGGGGACGGTATTTCGAAGAGAAGTCAGATGGCATTTACGAATACATCAGGAGAGTTGAGAAAGAGAAGCAAACAGGACCCCAAAGTTTTTGGCTCGAGCCACTAGGAAGAGTAGAGCTGTCTTCCCAGAGACGAGATGGGGTAGAACAGGTTCCAGGCGGAAGACGGGAGTTCAGCTTGGTCGTGTTAAATCTAAGATATTCACTGAGTCCCGCTGCAGTTGCAGGTAAGCATGCGAATCCGGCTTTCGAGAAGGAAGTCGGGGCAGGAGACGGGAGAGAGTGGGCGGGGGAGACTGCATTTGGCAGCGGAGAGCACCCTGGCCACACTTAAAACCCTGAACCTGAGTGAAATCATGAGGGAGGGAGTGGAGATAATGAGCCAAAGCCCAACAACACCCAGCCCTGAGCCCTAGAAGTCAGGAAGAGGAGGCGAAGCCCGTGAAGGAGACTGAGCAGGAGCCACTAAGACACAGGACCAGAATCAGAGAGGTCACCTGGAAGCCCCGGGAAAAGGTGTCTCAAGGTGGGAGTGGCCACCCGCGTGCAATGTCACCTTGAGGGCAGAGAAGATGAAGGCAGAATGGACTGTGGACATGAGGGCGTTGGCAAGACCAGCAGGATGGAGAGGTGGGAGCAGAAGCCTGATTGGCAGAGGCTCCAGAATGATCCAATCACCAACTTACTGGGATACCGAGAATAGAGGAACACGCGCAGGGAGACCGTGGAGGCCGCGGCGGCAGAATCCGGAGAGTGGGCAACTCAAGAGGGCGCACGGCCTAGTTTCATCTACAGACAGATTTCACGGGAAAATGAAAGAGATGGAGGAGGAACCGACAGATTTAATGAGACTTAAAAGACATAGCCCCTTATTATGTTCTGTTTCAAACGAACTCATAGAAAACAAATTAAACCGTGTTTGGAAGAAAAGAACATTTGAACACTGACTGGATACTTGAGTAGGTAGAGGGTTTTGTGGTGGTGGTAGCAACACTGAGGTCTTATTTCAGAAAAAGAGTCTCTACCTTTCCAAGCTACACACTGAAATATTACCCAAAAAAACACCAAACAAGCAAACAAAAACCTGATGCCTGAGACTGGCTTCAACATAAAATGGGAGGGAATGTGGAGGGGCTTTCGAGGAAACAAGAGTGGCCGAGAGCCGACGGCTGTGGAAGCCAGACGATGGGCCGTGATGGTTCCTCACGCCATTTCATGTACTTGTGTGGATGTTCGTTTTCTATAATAAAAAGGTTACAAAGGAGAGGGAGAGAAGGAACTGGAGACAGCAAATACAATGCGTTTAAGAAATTCTGCTTCAAGAGGAGCAGAGAAATGAGGCACTAACTGGAGGGAGAGGCAAGGCCTAGGGAGGTTTTCATCACAGAGATGGGTGACGTCTAGGACATCTAGAATGAGCAGGAGGGGGAAAGAGTGGATGGCACAGAGGGGAAAGGGGAGAAGGCGGGTGGTGGAGGGAGTCAGTGAGGAGTGGAAGGGTGGGCCGGGGAGGCGGCAGAAACAGGGAAGGCAACAGGCTCGAGCCAGCGTCGGGTGGATAAGCGTAGTGGCTGCCTCTTGCAGTGACTCCATGTTCTCAGTGGACCAGAAGGCTGGGTCGAGTGACCTCGCAGTGTTGATGATCCAGGGAGTGGGGAGCGGGGGGCGGGTGCAGGAGGAGAGGAAATGGAAGGCGGAAATGGAACATGAATTCTGAGCTGAGAGAAAGGCCCGCAGAGGGGATGGTCACAACTTCCTAGCAATTCCTGTGAGCGTAGTCTGTCTCAGCCGTGTTCAAATGAGCACATACAAAGATAACTAATGACAAATGGTCCTCTGTAGGTGCCGAGAGGAAAACCCAAGCATGAAGACTGGCAGGAGTCTGCAGACACCCAGATAGCTCGGGGTTTTTGGGAAAGGTGACAGGAAAGCCTGACAGACAGAAGCAGGCAGAGTCTGTGGGGAACGGGCGGAGGGCAGCCTCACGAAGGTAGAACATTCATGACTAAGTTGTTTAAGTAGAGACAGGTTTTAAGAGACACTGAAATCAGGGGCGCCTGGGTGGTTCAGTCAGTTGTGCGTCCAACTCTTGATTTTGGCTCAGGTCATGATCTTGGGGTCACGAGATCGAGCCCCACGTCCAGCTCCAAGCTCAGCACAGAGTCTGCTTAAGATGCTCTCCCTCTTCCTCTGCCCCTCCCTCCCTACCCGCCCCCTGATACAAGAGGGAGCCAGAGAGTTTTGTGAGAAGGACCAGCCAAATGAAATCAAGAGTTTTGTTCCCATGTGCCGGTCTTCACTTCCATCCCTGCCCCTGGGGACCACCACGTACCTTGGGGACCTCCCCCTTGCTGCCCGGGGGCAGCCTCAGGACCCAGAAGTTCCTGTTCCTCAGCAGGTTCTCCATGTTCTCCAGCCGCCTCTGCAGCAGCCCGTACTCCTGCAGCAGGGTCCCCAGCACGGCCCACTTGCTCTCCATGTGGTTCCCAAACTCCACGGCCGTCTTCTCGCAGTCCGCCAGCTTCTTCTCGGCCGTCCCCGTCCGCCCCTCCAGATTTAGCAGCTGGCTGGCCTGGGCATCCACCTTCCTCTCCACGGCCTGAATGGCAGCCACCACGGTCCAGAGAGAGATCTCTGCCGTGGGCAGCTGGGGCTCTCGCATCATGCGGTCAGGGAAGACAGGTGCCCTATCTGGGAAGGGCGGGAACTGAAAAGGCATTGGTCGCCGAGCATCCATCTCCCACTCTTGAGCCTGTGTGCAGAGGGAGAAAGTGACAGCCTGGGTGGAAACCCTATGTGAGGCCGGGAGGGGGGGGCCTGAGAACAGAGAACAACGAATCAGATCCCACAGCTTCTCGATCTTCTGCCATGCCGCACCCCCCCCCTCCAAGCTATGGGGTTCATTCCTGTCCCCAGCAATAGCTCGACTAGCTCCCCAGCCAACCTTCCCATTTCCTGCCTGCAGGAGTCAACACGGTCACTGACCCTTTGCAAGTCAAGGCTGTGGACCACCCCCCACAATGTCACCTACCCCTTTCACAGCACTGCTACTCTCTTCAGGGGCTAGACTTGATGAGGAACTCTCTCTAGAGTCGCCTAGTGCCTCCTGATTCAAAGTGAGAATTCTCCCGTAAGTCATCTGACCCTAATCTCCCCTGCAATCTGCAAGCAGGTTAGGGCAAGAATGATTATCTCTGCTTTAAAGATGATGGAATTGAGGCAGAGAGACGGGGCTGGTCATTCCACGGCTCCCGGTTTCACTGCCAATGGGAGGAGCGCTAGGTGTTGTGGGTAACAGATGCACGGTTCGGGTAAGCTGCTGCTCCCACCCCGGCAGCTGCGACCAAGGGAGACCCCGGGGAGCCCAAGTGAGTGAGCAGACGAGCAGCCTTTTTTCCATACCCAACTCCTGATTCATATTTTCTAAAATGAAAATAGGTTTGCTAAAAAAAAAAACGTTATTCACTGAGGAGAGCAGGGGACCTGCCTGGGAGGAGACTTCCCAGGCCCCTTCCTGCCCCTGGAAGCTGAGGCCCCCTGGGTCCACATTGGGAGCTGAGCCCTATGACCAAGAGACGGTGGTCCCAGGTCCCTGGGGACCTGGGAACTGGTCCCATACCGCACCAGGACCCAGGGCTTCCTGGCCAACAGCAGGGCTGATAACCAACTCTCCTTGCCATGTGGGCTGGGAGGCGGTGTCATTTTCCTTCCTCCCTGTGGCTGCTGAGGACGCCCTTCAGTTGGGCAAAGCGGAGGCCTGCTGCTGAGAGGTGACGTGGGCAGGCCAGGGACAGGCGTGCCAACTGCCCTCTCCAACTCAGAGCAGCTGGGAGAGCCACAGAGGACCACCCCAGGCTTCCAGGGAATCGCTCCGAGATGCGGGATACAGGGGAGCAGGGCCCTGGGTGCCAGACCCTGCTAAGTAAAGAGGCCATGTTTCCATCGAAGCCATCCATCTGAGCTCATGTAGGCCTCGCTCCTGACCGCCCAGAGGAGGAGACAAGGGCTGCTGGTGCAAGTTCAGAGCGTCACCAGGCCCAAACGACTTTTGGAAGGTTTGGAGCCCTGAGACGGAAAAACGACCCCACACAATACAGCCACTCCTGGCTAACTGGGGAGAGCCCCGTGCAGAAGCAGGCCGGCAGGCCCCGGCCGGGGCGGGGGTGGGCTTCTGCGGGGTCAGCCGGGGGCTACACTCGCCTGGGGAACACTACCCAGCTCTCACGCTGCACACAGCTCCAAAGCACTGGCTCTCAGACTCGGGGGCACACCGAGATCCTGATGGAGCTTCCAGACCCGAGGGGGGTCTACTCTTCTCCACCCAGAGACGCCCATCGCACTGGCTGGGGACGAAGTTGGGCCTCTGGACTCTGAAAAGCTGCTAAGGTGACTCGAGGGTGCAGCCAAGTTTGCCAATGGCTGCAAACGAGGTAATGTCACCTCTCGACGGCCCCCTTCCTCCGTCGCACCCGGTGCAAAGGAAAAGTGAATTACTCGTTGCACTTGCGGACAGATGGCAATACAGCATTCATGCACGTCTTTCTGCCCAGGGGGCTGGGGTGTGAACCCGCTGGGGCACTCCGGTGCGCACACGGCCGGTGCCCGGGGCACAAGTGCGGCGGGGCCGAGCGCTCCGCCACCCAGCGCGAAGGGGAGCCCGGGCCCGGGTGGGGTGGGGTGGGGTGGGGGCCGCGGTCGCGCCTCCGCCGGGTCCCCTCCGCCTTCCCCGCGGGGCCTCCTCCGGGCGCCGGTGCCAGCACGCGGCCCGGGGCCTGCTGCTCGGCGGCGCGCGCGGGCCGGGCCTGCTCGGGGCCGCTGCGCCCCGCCTGCCGCGCGAGTCTGCCCGCGCCCCGGCCCGCGCGGGGCCTCCGATTCCGCCCGCCGGCGCCGACGCCCACCGCGCGCCCCACGGCCCCCCGGCGCCCGCGGCCCCGCGCCCCCAGCCCCGCGGCGCCGCGCCCCGCCCCCACGGCCAGGCGGCGCGGCCATGGCGCTGGGCGGGGGCTGCACCCACCTGCATGGGCGGCATTCCCTCGGCCATTTCCCCGCGCAGCGCCGGCTCCTGGTGGCAGACCTCGTCCGGGGGCAGAGCCTGGGCCCAGCTCCAGCTCCCGCTGTCCAGCCCCAGGCCCTGGATGCCCAGCTGCTGAGGCTGCGGCCGTGTTGACACAAACTGCATCCTGGGAGTGCTGTTCCCCGCTCGGGCCGGCCAGGGAGAAGAAGAACGTTTTCCAGGCGCCTTCCCCCTCGCCGGGGCCGGACAGCTCCATCTACAGCCCGTAGGAGCAAACAGTCCCCTTCGGCGGCGCTCCCCGCCCCTGCGCAGCCAGCTCGCCAGCCAATGGTCTCCGAGCTCCTGCCCGCCTGCGGGGACCGGCGGGGGCCACTTCGGGGGGTGGGGGTGGGGGGCGGCCACTCCCACCGCCGCCTCCAAAGTGGCCCAGGGAGGATCTGCTCGTCGGAGCCCCTCGTGTGGGACGGCCTGCCCTAAAGTCCCAGACAATGCCAGGTCCTGATTTCTGTTAATTCTGCAAATATGTATTCGGTATCCCAAAGAAAAATGGTGACCGACTCTTTTGAAAAATTTTGCAAGACTAATTCTGGCCTTTGCCCTTCCCTCCTGTCTTTGCCGGCTTTACCTCCCACTCTCCCTCCCCAGTCCAAATTTACTGGGACCAATTCCAGGCCTTAGCATTGGTCTGGATGATACAGAAGGGATCTGGGCTAATGGGTCCGAAGAGGGCCAACTCTCCCTCCCAGGTAAGGCGCTGGGCATTTTAACAGCAGGCTCTTCTGAAACCTTTAAATGTAGATCAACGTCACTTTGAAACATCAAGCCAAATCAGAGGAGGAACCAGGGGAACGCCCAGGTAGGCCGATGGAGAAGAGAGGGTGAGGGTGGGAAATTCACCCGTTCATTCCACAAATATTTACTGAGCAGCTACTACGTGCCAGGCACGGCTTAGGCAGAGGGTGGGCTCCACATTTGCATATACCTGAGTTTAAGTTCTGAAATCACAGCTCTCTAGCTGTAACTGTGAGCAATTTAACTTCTCTGAGCTTCCCTCAGTCTCTTCAAATAGAAATGAAGCAAATATTGTCTACTCCGCAGTTGTACGGTCAAATGAGATGAGACCAGGGCTTAGCCCATAGCAGGCACCCAACAAAGGTAGTTACCCCCCAAAGATAAGTCTTATAATCATCCTTAAAATTGTGGCTACTTTGTTTTCCTAAATGACCGGTTCCCATCTCTTAAGACAGAGATCTCCAGAGCTACTTACTGCCCTGTATAGAGGTAGACCTGCCACAGAATCACCCCAGATGGGTACCCTTTTGTCCCATTGCACTTAGGAAAATAAAGGGCATTATCCGCCCAAGTGAGACGTGTGCTTAGAGCATCATATTCAGAACAATTACCAAGTGCTTTCTCTATTAGGCATCCTTTCTGGATCCAGAATGAGTATCTTGTGGACCGTCTTATCCTCAAGGAGCTTACAGGCTAGTGAAGGTTATGTTCCCAGAAGACAATTATCTCCTTCCCTCCATTCCCTGGCCACAGGCTGTCCCTTGATTGTAAAAACCATGTCCGCTGTTGTTGGGGGAACCAGACAAGCAGAGTCTGAAAAGTTCCAGTTAATTCATTTCCACAAGTGAGACACATTTCAGAGCGCATATTTTGACCTACCAATCGACAATCATCTTCCCACTTTCCTAAAAGTGGGAAAGAGAGGCTGGGTTAGCCCCAAAGGTTTAAGCCATCTCTTCAGTAAAAAGCAGTTAAAACTTCTCCCCTCAAGCATTAAACTCATTATAACACTAGTTATAACTGGCTTACACAGTAAGTCACCATCATAGGACATCTGCCGCGTGTTTTTCCTTCACGGGGGGCGTATTTTCACAAAGCCAGCCACACTTGAAACCCCTGCAGCCAGAGTGGCTGCCCAGGGCCAGAGGTTGCGTTCAACACCAGGACACGCGCAAAGCGACTCAACGCCAACAGAATTTAAGTGCACAGGTTTCGTTGTACTAGCATGGTTCTAGAACCGCCATGCCTAGCGCCCCCTAGGCCACAGACATGGGTAGTGACTGCAGCAGGGGGGCATGAAGGGGGGGGGGGGGATCAGGGGACACCTCCCAGAAGGAAAACAAGAAGGGCGTGAGGAGGGGGACGCCAGTGACCCACGGACCGGCGGGGCTGGGAGCTGGGCTAGGGAGGGAGAGAGCGTGTCCTGGGAGAGCTGTCGGGTCACTGGGCTTGTTCCTCTGAATCACTGAGTAACTGTGAGGCAGTTATCTCAATTACTGAGCAGAGTCAGCCCCTGGGTAATGTGGATTGTAAGATGTCAAGTGTCATTTTTAATAAACAGCTCTCGGAAAGGAAGGACCCAGGGCAGGCCCTCTGTCCCTCAGGTGGAGGGACAGAGCTGCTTTTCATCTCCTCCCTAGGATTCTAGAGCTACTGCTCTGGACAGGGTATTTGAAGTGATAGAAGGCGAACCAGAGGATGCGAGAGAGGCCAAAGGAGAGGGGGTGCATAAATTCCAGAAGGTTTATGTGTCGCGATGGTTAATTTTATGCATCAGTTTGGGCCAACGATGACCAGATAGCTGGTAAAACACTTTTCTGGGTGTGTCTGTGAGGGTGTTTCCTGAAGAAATTAGCACTTGAATCCGTAGACTGGAGAAGATGCCCTCACAAAAGTGAGTGAGCATCATCCAATCCCTTGAGGGCCTGAATAGAACAAAAAGGCAGAGGGGGGAGCAGATTAGCTCCTCCTGCCTTTGGATGTTGACTACCCTGGTTCTTGGGCCTTTGGACCCAGAATTAATTACACCACTGGCTTTCCTGGTTCCCCAGCTTGCAAATGGCAGATCATGGAACTTCTTGACCTCCATAATTACAAGAGCTAATTCCTAGAATAAATGTCCTTTCATGTATCTCTGTATATCCTTTTAGTTCTGTTTCTCTGGAGAACCCCAATACATGTGTCCATTGTTTCCTAAGTCTTCCTGGTGCTCCTGGGCACTCCAAGCCCCCCCAACAGCTGGAAGCTTTATTTGAGAAAGAAAACCTCCAGATTCACTCAGCTAAGTGAACAGTGTAACCAGATTTGCACTGCTGGCTTGCTGTCTCCCGTGCCGTGCCTAATTTAACAAGCAGGCTTAATGACAATGTCATCCATAGGAAGGAAAAGGAGAGCAGCTTCAGCTCCCCTCACCCACTGACATATCTGTGGTTACAACTTGCTGTCTTCACTTGAGGATCTAGTGATGCCAACCTCCAAAGAAAGGGTAACCTGTAGGTGTCCAAGTCACTGGCATCCTGAGTGTGATTAAGAATCAGAGGCAGGGGGGCACCTGGGTGGCTCAGTGGGTTAAAGCCTCTGTCTTCAGCTCAGGTCATGATCCCAGGGTCCTGGGATCGAGCCCCGCATCGGGCTCTCTGCTCAGCGGGGAGCCTGCTTCCCCCCATCTCTCTCTGCCTGCCTCTCTGACTACTTGTGATCTCTCTCTCTGTCAAATAAATAAATTTAAAAAAAAAAAGTTACATCTCAAACCTGGTTTTTCTTAAAAAAAAAAAAGAATCAGAGGCAGGGCTTATGGAGGAGAGGGCACTACCTAGAAGAGGGAAAAAGTGTTGATCTGGAGATGACAGTAAAATATTTTGTATCACAGTTTTTAGGTGAGGTTGCTCTTGCTAATGAGTTTTCGACGGCTTGCCGTTTCAGATCCACCTTTTGCTAGCATTTTTATTCAAAAGTAAGTGTGTGTGTGCATGTACATGCGCGTGCGCACACACACACACACAACATACTTTCCCTCTTTCTAACTCCTGAAAATTCCTGCTTTTCAGAAAGTTTAGAGAAAATACTAGTTTTTCCCTCCTGAGTTTATTCTCAGCCTACTTCCAATAGGCATTTCATCACCTTTTTTACAAGTCTTGACACAGTAGACAAGTGAAGTTCGTTGGCTTTTCTTCAGTTCTTAATGACTGTGTGGTACTTTGCTCAGTTTTAATAAACATGTAATTGCTTGGCTGACTAAGCAAGTTAGCTACTCAAGAGTTCTACCGCATCGGGTACCTAGTGCTTAGAAACCCTCTATATGCAGGAGACAGGTTTTGTGTTGGGAATTAACAATTGTAGTATGTTCTCTCGAATCTTCTCTATGCGTATCGCTTCAATTTTTGAGTGCGGATTTGATTACTAAAAATGGTCAAAATTCATTCAAAATCAAGTCCGGAGCACATACAGAATAATACTGGTTTTCCCAAATGCAACAAATAGGGTGTGAAACCACGTGTTACTGTTAAATCCGAGCTGGGAATGACATCAGCACGGTCCTTCTTCATTCTTCAGCAAACTGCCAGCGTCACCACAATAGAAGTCAGCGTATAAAGCGGGCGGGCACCCAGACGGTTCCGGTTCCCATCTGTGCTCATCCGGGATCCCGCCCGGTTCGTAAACCGGGTCTCCGGACAGCGCCTGCAGGGGGCACCGCTGAAGTGAATGCTGCTTTGCACACGGCCTCTACAGGTCCTAACTTAACTGCGGGCATCAGTCAGAACTTTTTCCACAGCAATTCTCATAGCCTGATTTCCTACTAAATTAGGATGTCCCATTGCAGATTCATCTGCCCTTTATTAATCTCCAGTCCGCAGCCCCCCACAGTCCACAACCTCCAGTAAAGCTGGCTGACTGGTCATTTCCAGTCCAAGAACTCACTTTCTCATTCTATGATCTTCTAAACTTGCAGGCGTGTTAGAATCATGTGGGGGAACCCAAACAAACAAAACACCCAGGCTCCGCCCCAGGCAAATTATATCATGCCAGGGTGGGCCCTGGCACAAATATTTTTCTTTAAGTTCCCCAATGACTCTAATGTTCGGCCAAGAACAAACCAGTGTAACAGTCTCCCTCCCCATGTGCTTGTCCCAGCCTCACGGGATCACCATGCAGAAACGAACATCCTGAATTATTACTTAGTGGCTATTAAATATGGGATTGATTTAATTATTGTTCATTGTTTTTATCCTGCTGTTTACTCGGTGAGGTCGGTTTGTAGATATTGTTTTTCTTACACAATTTTTTGAAACTATAATTCAAAGCCAAGAACTGACTTAAATGTACTGCTTTCTGTACTTTCTGCTTGCTTAACCCAATCTCTCCGGTAACATGCCTGCCTTCCTAACTCGTTATAATTCCTCAGGTACATAAAACCCGGTATCTTGCATAAGTTGCTGGTAGAAGTCAGCGCGTTAAATAGGGCGACCCGACACTTTCTGCAGCACTTTGTTTTCAATCTCTGCTCACACATACTGCTCCCCAAATTTGCTCCCCAAATTACAATCTCGGGCTAGCTTCTCCCCAGCACAGGCAAGCAAACTGGGAGTAAGGAAACGGCCACTGCCCAGTCTTGAATGAAGAGAAGCACCAACAACATCCAGGAAATTGTTAAACCGCTCGATAGGTAATTCTGCATTGACTATGTCAATACTTTCACAGGCCTGCAATGTTTCAAAGCACTTCTGAAGACCTTTACTCATTTGAGCGTCCCAGCACCTATGTAAAGTTGGTCTGGGTATTATCCTCATGCTAGGAATGAGAAAACCGAAGCAAGATTAAAACTCTGGCCTCCTGAGTTCCTTTCCAAGAATTTTTCCATTCCAATAATCCTTATTCTTACAAATTATTATAAATGCTGTATATAAAATATTTTACATTATAAACACTTACAGGGAGAAATAACCACCAAATGACCCCTGTACCCTACAGCCATTATTATTTTGGTAGGTCTATTTATTTTCCTATGCTTTAAACGAATGTAATGAAATGTATACTGCGTATTTAAAACAACATTTTATAGTTTTCCTAGAACTTTGTCAGTTTGTGTGGCTTTGGAGTAATTATAATATGGTTAGAATGAGATTCTAAGAATGCGTACCTCTCCAAGGTGTTTATTTTGCTGTGTCAAAGCAATCTCTCAAGAGGGCGGAAGGTGGGGAGAAACCAGACAAGGAAAACAGGACCCAGGTGTAAAATCTTAAATTCCATGGTTTTAGAGCTGGAAGGGATTGGATATTACCATCGTGTTCCATCTGAATTAGGAAAATGAGATTTACACAAGTTCAGCGGCGTGCTCCATATCAAATAGGCAGACAGTGTTCGGGTAGGACTGGAATCCGGCTCCTCACCCCCAGCCAGGTGGTCTTCCCACTGGGCGATCACACATTGAGCACCCACGTCCCTCCAGCACGGGGCCCATGAGGGACACAAAACAAGACACGGCCTCTGTTCTTGGGTAGCTTACTTTTCGGACCCGTTTCAAGATTTTACGGTAAATACTGGCTTTGCTGATAAACAAACACAAAGCCACTTAGCTCAAGGAGATTTTGTCAGATATTTGAAATGTACCTGGTGCTGTTTGAGCGCCTGACAGCACACTGCTCTTGAGGCCTCTCGGACTGAGCCCTATCCATCTGCCTTCTATAGCAGTTGACTGGTCCCAGGGGTGAATTACTTTTTTGTTTTGAAGAGGCAACTTGACCAAGTTGGCAACAGTCCTTGTGAATGTGTATATGATTATGGCCAGAGTCACACGTTTAAAAAGAAAACTAGAGAAGGGTCATAAAGGGAGGAGTAACACCCTAGAAAGTGAGAGATTGCTCCTTTTGCAAGATACGTAAATAGTACCTTCCAGGTCCTTTACGCTTAGGACAAGAAGCACTGGTCTAGGATAGTCCTAATGAAGTGGAAGTCTTTCAAGGAAACTTGTCACGGGTGAAACAGATTCTCGCCTATCCTAGTAGTACTAGAAGTGCAACCTGGGCCACCATTTGCCACCCCCAAGTCAATCCAACGGGCCCACAGACGCTGGTGTCGGGAACACAGGCCCTTCCCTACTGACTGTGGCTAACTGAACCAAGGGGAGCCTGGAACCGAGGGCAACCAATCCAAGGGCTGGCTGCAAACGCGCGTGACCTGGTGCAGGAAGAGGAGCTGGGCCAGACCCCCCGCTTCAGAATCTGAAGAACAACAAAAGAATCAGAGCCACGTGGTGTCATGGTGCACAGGAACTTGGGGCAGCCAGCAGGTACAGAGAAGGCAGGGTACACGGACAGGTTAAACGGAAGAAGAGATGGCAGGCAGAAAGCTGAGACATGCAGCAATCGAGTGCTTCGGTAGAGCGGCCCAGATGTGGCCGCGTACCTGGTCGGTCCTGGACACCTTTGGTGATAGTTGCCGTAGTGACGCCTTCTGTGCTAAGGACCTCACACCGGCCTCCTCTCTCCCTGAGACAGATCTCGTTCTCACTACTTTACAGAGAAGGAAACTAGGCTCCCGACGGTTAAGTAACATATGTTACTTCTCGTGATGCCAGGACCTGAATACGGGTCTGACTCAGAGTCTCGGCCCATTTGGCTGTACACACCCACGTGTGTCCTTAAGTTAAGGTTCTGAGCACTCCCCCATCCTCCTCCTCCTCCACTCCCTGCCAGGATGACCTCACTTGAGGTCCTTTGGCTGCTAAGAGCCTGACACTTCCCTAGTTTAAGACCGTCCTGTATACGGACCCTGTGAGAAGTGAGTGCTTCCTTTGTACAGCGAACAACAGAGCTGGGTCGAGGTAGCCACCAAACACACAGAAAAAGCAAATCTGACGATAAGCGTTCCTCATCTGTAAGCCATATGGGGCAAGGCTGGCTTTTCCGCATTGCTGCCGAGCAGCCCTCAGGTAGCTTGTTGTTGTCTGAGAAGCTGCGATGTGGGGTGATAGGTGGGGAGAAGGCCTGGGATATCTGACTCTCCTCCGAGAAAATGTGAGCGGAAGCTGGGTTTTCCATCCATTCGGAAAGGCTAAAGGAACTGCGACCGTGAACATTTGTTATTCCCCAGTAAGCCATAGGGTCTGATCCTGGGTGAGACAGGCATGGGCCATCCAACTCTCTCCAAAATGCTCCAGAAAGAAGCCCAGCAGAGTCCCCCCACCGGGAACTCTGCAGTATTATTAATGATGAGAAAGTTACGTAAAGCACTGCGCTAGCCAGAGCCTGCTGTGGTGTTTCCAGCACCGAATATCCAGCAAAAAGGATCAGAGACTTCTCTTACTTTCTAGACAAGCAATCAACTTCCATTTATTTTCATATCTGTGGCTGAAACAGAGGCTCATCTAACGGTGACAACGAAAAACTTAGTAAAGCAGAGTGAATCCGGTTATAGTCCACATCTGGATCTCCTCTGAGGAGAGAGGCCTACCCGTGTGTGACAGACTTCTTAGCCCAGGGGCAGACTGATGAGGAGCACGTTTCTGGGTTCTCCTCTTTCCTGTCTTGTCCTGACAAGCAACCCCCGGGGAATGCAACTGCAGTTAAATGCGTGGTGACTCTCAGGAGCCCTTGATGGACCAAGTTTCTCCACACACCGAAACCCTCCCTTCGGATTTAACTTTCCCACCGAGCGTATCTTATGTAACCGCCCTGGAATCTTAAGCAAACAAACTCTAGAGCCGGCCTGGAGTCCTACCTGGTAGAGGATGGGTGTAGGGAAAGGAGACCAGATGCACAGCTGAAAACCCCTGGTGTGTATGGGGCTAAACTCCTACTTCCATCTTTCTGGCATGGCCCTGCCCATTCCCTTTCACTCAGCTTCGTGGCTCTTGCCTCACTGGTATTTGAACCGTGTTCACAGCCTGCTGAAGTTTGGGGCCCTGCTGGCCACAGCTCCTTGCAGAAAGGACTGTGGGATCTCTCTGCAGCATTCTAACCCACAGGTCTCTTTCATTAACAAGCTCTTGGTCCTCATCAAATCTTTGAGCAAAAAAGAATTTCTGATATCATCTAGACCAACATCACACCTAATGTAGGAATCCTTTTCAAGCACGCCCTGGCAAATGTTTAAATGCCTCCAGAAAAGGGAGCTCACCACCTAAAGATAGTACTTTGATTCTTCTCCCTTTTAATTAGGAGACCAAGGTGCAAACCAGAGCTGGGTCTCACACCAAGTTCCTAGTGGGTCAGCAGTGAAGCTGGACCCCTGGCTCTGGGAGCCCCAGAACCCCCACGTTTACGCATGGCATGGGTCCAGATTCTAGCTAGAAAGCTCTTAATCTCAATATGCCAGGGTTTTGTTCATCAGTTGTCTTGATTTGTTCTATACTGTTTTTTTTTTTTTTTTTTTTTATCATCTTCAGACTATAAGTTACGGCAGCAGACTAGGTCTCACATCCATTTCTTAGGTCTCCCATGACCCCTGGTGTTGTGAATGTCACGAGCAGCTGTTTCATAAATGCAATCATTCTAAAGGGCAGCGTGTTCAGACAGAGCCTTCCCAGGAGCAAAGCAAGCTAGGCTAACACTTTTTCCTAGTGTGTTTAGGCAGAGCTAGGCTGGGTGAAGGCTGGGCTAGGTGATAAGGAAAAAATGGTTCTCTCCCTTATCATTTCATCAAGAAAGTGTTCTAAGTACTTGCAGACCTTGTTTCCAGGCATCTTGGAAAGATTCGGGGGAAACAGAGTATAGGAATAAACAGCTTTACTACCGAAACTTCGGGCTGTCTCTGCCTCCCACCTCAGGCTCCCAGCAAGAGTAAAACAAATCGAGTTCAGTCGAGTTTCAACAAGAATGTCTCTGCTCTGATTTGGGGGTCTTATTTGGCTTTGTCTGGATAGAAGCCAGAGATAGAGAATTTTGGCAGAAGAAATGTGTCACAAGTTTTATGATTTTTTTTTTTAAGTTTCTAGAGGCTCATTTTTTCCTTTCGCCAGCCTCATTTTGCAGATGGAAATCTGTAATCTCTAAAGGCAAAGGGAGTTATGCCCCACTGCAAAGCCGCTGAGGAGGAGGATCACACTCAGATGCTCTCCTCTGACTGAATGTCCCCGACAAAAGAACACATGGCCGCCAAGGTTCTCTAAAAGCAGAACAAGCAGCAAGAGGCTATCCTCGTCTGTACGTAGCGCTTAGCGCTCAGGGATCTAGAGAGTTCCTCAATCTGCGCATTGCCAATGGGGAGAGTCCGAAGGGGTGAACAGACCCTCTGATGGCTCAAGAAAGCTGCATTGGAGCACTACCATCTCACAACTGAGGAAATGAAAGCTGAGATCCACTGGCACTTTCTGAAGCTCCATCACGCTTCTGGAAAGTGCTGTGATCTTTTCTGCTGAGGACTGTCAAGAACACGAGACAACAGGAACGGAAAAAATCAGCTTATTAACTTGGAAATGTGGAAAAATTGGACGTAAATGACTCCTTATAAGAAACGTGGTTCAGGCACAAATTTTAGGCTGATCTGAAATTTCTCTGGGCTCTCTAGATTTTAAAGCTAGCGCGGAGAACACTGCTCCCACTTTTTTAACCAGGACCTCGGCAAATGTTTCTGGCAGTTTAAATGCCAGTAAGAGCCTGAATTCTGCAAATCAAACTATTCAAAGAACCGTTGTCCTTAAGAAGCTTTAAAAGTCAGACTTCTTGCTCCCCCCATATTAAACAAAATGTATTAGAAGGTCTAATCTAGGAAACCTAGGGAGGCAGTCTTTGAGTTACCATTTCTGGAGAGGCAGCGAACGAGGCCAAGAGCCGACTTTAAGCTCCTATCAGGGGGAAGCAGTACCACGGCCGGAGGCTCCAGCACTCTCTTCTAACAACCATCCTACCATCAGGGAATCAATGAGGTTCAATGAAACACCCTCAAGCCTCATGATGGGCTTCCAATTCTGGAGGCTCCTCCCATGCACCTGTCTCCACCTAGAGCCACAGTCATTACCAACTTATCACCCTGTGATGGATTAACAGGGGCCAGATCTCGCTTTCCAACCTTTCTACAACATTCTTACATAACTTCTGTTTAGGCAATACTTTTGTAAAGATCGGGATGCTGGGCTCCCTTCCAGGTCTTTACGGGTTTCGAATTGTGGGGTTCTTGTGATGCGAAGTTCCAAAACTCCAGCACGTCTCTAGTCAAGTGTCTGCGATCCCCAAACCATCGACGAGCCACAGAGCGATCACTGCAGGGGGTGGAGGGGCTCGCGGGCACAGGTCACCGGAGAGCACAGACAACCACCAAAGGAGCGAGGTTCACAGAACTCCCCCTCCGCTCCCTTCCCCATACCACGGACTGGCCTCCAGGCCTTCGGTGTTCACCGCCAGGCCGGAGGCCTCGAGCGCCGGGAGGAGGGGCCCCGGGGGGTCAGGCGGCTGCCCAGCGGGGTCGCTGTCGCCCCCGCAGCCCCCGCCGTGGCCCGACCGCAGGTGGTCCTTGAGCGTCTGCTTGTAGCGGAAGCTGCGGCCGCAGGAGGCGCAGGGGTAGGGCCGCTCGCCCGTGTGGATGCGCTGGTGCTTCATGAGGTGGTGCTTGCGGATGAAGCTCTTGCCGCAGTGCGCGCAGCTGAAGGGCCGCTCGCCCGTGTGCAGCCGCCGGTGGTTGAGCAGGTGCTCCTTGCGCATGAAGCTCTTGCTGCAGTCCGGGCACGGGTACGGCCGCTCGCCGGTGTGGATCATCTGGTGGCGGATCAGCGCCGAGTGGCCGTTGAAGTCGATGCCGCACTGGGGGCAGGAGAAGGGCCGCTCCTGCGCGTGCCCCCGCTGGTGCAGCAGGAGGCTGATTTTGAGGCTGAAGCTGCGGCCGCACTGCGCGCAGCGGAAGGGCCGCTCGCTGGCGTGGGCGCGCCGGTGGCTGGTGAGCCGGGCCTGGTCGGCGAAGCGCTTGGGGCAGTCGGGACAGGGGAAGGGGCGCTCGGCGCTGTTGTGGACCCGGAGGTGGTAGGTGAGTCTCGACGGGTGCGTGAACGTTCTGGCGCAGTGGGGGCAGGTGGGGGGCGTCTCGCCGGCGTGGGGCTGGGAGCTGCTGCTGAGCTCGGCCTGCTGGGGAAAGTGCTTGGGGCACGGGGCGCAGGCCAAGGGGTGCTCGCCGGTGTGGCCGCACTGGTGGGTCAGCAACGCGTCCTGGCTGAGGCTCTTGCCACAGTGGTGGCATGAGAACATCTGCTCCCCAGCTGGAGGGGGCAGGGGGTAGCTACCCAACTGAGTAAAGGTCACTTGGCCCTCGGAGGCTTCGGCCAGGTCCGTGGCCGGACGTCCAAAAGGCGCCACGGAGGCGGACGGCTGGCTTTTGAAAGCCACATCTGAGAAAGTATCCTTCGCGGCTGGTGGTGGAGAAGAGAAGGTAACTGGGCCCTCTGGGCACAAGGAGGCTCTGGCGAGGCTTTCAGCTTTGATGACGAGCTCTTCATCTGAAAGAAAGGTCTCAGAGTCACACCTGTCAACAGCGGTCTGGTGGCAACTCCCAGTAATCCTACCCAGCTCCCGCAGACTGCTCTGAGGTCGTAATCGGCCCAGAGAGGAAGCTCAGTGGAGGTCTGAGATAAGCATCAAGGCATGGAGGGTCCCTGCGGCAAATCATCAGAGAGCTCACCGCTGTGCCTCTTCAAGGCTCCCTGCTCGGAAAAGGAGAAACCCCCGCATCCACCTTGCCAGCGCTCCTTTCACTAGGCTTCTCCTCTGCTCCCGGACTTGGGTTCTGTTGCCTTTTGTGACAAGGCCTAAAATTACACATTCACCCACTCCTACTCTTCAGTCTGCCAGATAAATCTTTCCTGTTAGCTCTCTTTACTTTCCCTGAAAACCGAGTCCGTGCTTCTGCCTCTGCATCTCTGCTCAGTCTGCCCTCCCTTTTATAGCCTGCACCCCTGTCTTCCCATCTTCCCCAAGTATGCCCAGCCTTATCACATCAATCTTGTAGGGCCCAATTCTGGCTTCTCAGCCTGCTGTGGGCCTTATCTGGACACCCAAACTAAAACTGACATATGTTCTCCAAACTCATTTCTTTTATAGAAGTCACCCGTCCCACTCACCCCGGAGACTGAACAGTAGGCACGGCCAGGACTGATGTGTGTGCCTGATATAAATATCCCGAGGAGCAGAAACGGTTATTTTTTATTTCTGTTTCCTAGAGTCTAAAAGAACATAGGGAATAGAAGATATTTAAAAATAGCTTGCACTAAGTCATATAATGGGTTCCTTCTGGCCTCGAGATTCTCTTCTACAATTCAGATGGCAAAATATAGATGATGCTAAAGATCTTGGAAAGAAGCTATTTGCTTCTTCTGCCACCACTGCTTGTCCTGAGGGAGAGCTCTTCGTGGACATTTGTGCCTCTCCAAGGACACTCTTGTTGCTATGGCTAGTCTCCTCCCATTTTTGTTCTACCCTTTAGGTGATCCTCAAATGTTCTTCTGTCTTTCCCCATTCTCATGCGTTGGTCCTTCTCTGTGCACTTATTTTTCTTCCTCTAACAAGTTTACTTTGTCTTTATACTTAAAAGACTGTGTTTTCTCACTTAAAATTCATCTTAGTTGATTTCATTTTCATCACTAACCTACTTGAGCCTGTCTTTTCCCCCCTTTCCCCATTCTTCTTCCACTTCCTTGCTCCACAACCCCTCCCATCTGCGGCTTCCCCGGTTGGTCCTGGCCTGAGCAGAGGCTGGGTGTGGGCATCTCCGATTCCTCACTCACCCGCATAAGCGCCCCTGTGCATGTCGCTCTCCTTGGTCTCCTGTGGGGCCCCAACCTGGGGCTCTTCCTCTTGTTTGATCCAAGACAGAATATCTGATGTTGAAATGCCAGGCTCTGTTTGGGGGGGGGAAAGAGAATGGCCTTCAGGGCTGACTCAGAAAGTGAAAATGATCATGTTGGCTTGCTGAACGCTGTTTTGCCCAAACATTTATCTCTGATTACAAAACCAAAACTGAACCAGCCTTTAAAAAAAGTCATACAACATCTGGAGAACCAGTTCAAAATGAAGCCATATTTATGTATTTTTACACGATATACTCAACTTAAGTGACTGTTCTCATTTTAAAACAAATCATAGTTTTTATTTTGAAGAGGATGCCCTGACATACTTCTAGAACCAGCAGTGCCTTCCATTTTGTTAGCACTCTCACTTCCAAAATGTTTTCACTTTCTCTCACAGGTTTGGTTATGAAATAATGAAGCAGGGACTATTTTCTCCATTTTGGTAGAGAGGGCCCCCAGAGGCTAAATACATTGCCAGTAAGGAAGTATTTATGATGAAATGCCATATTATCAAAAGTTTGCTTTAAAATATAAAGGAAAAAAGCAGAAGAAACCAAGATGGACCAAAAAGGTTTTACTTAGATGTTAATTAAAAAACAGAGACATTCCCAGAATTATAAAGTCAGGTCCGGTTAAACACAGATCTGACTCCTTAGAAATATACTTTCCAGGTTCCCAATTCTGGGCTCTGATCATATTACTTCTGCCTATTAAATGATATACCTCATTGCTTCCTGAACCCCCAGGAGAGGGGAGAATAGTCTCTGTGAGGCCCTCTGGCCTGGGGGGGGGGGAGGGGTGTGCTTCTGGAAAGAAAAAAGAACAGCCTCTAAAGGCTTTGCACATAACATGGCTCATTTGGTCAGTACAGAAACAGCTGTGCGTGTTATCCAGCCAAGGCCTATATAGCCTTTTTTGGCCTAAAAGGACAAGCTGGCAAGCTGACAAGGTGCAGAGTAAATTTAAACTAGATTATTTTTCAAAAGAGCCCTGAAGGCAGGTTCTGGTTTTATGTGTAACAAATAGGCAGAACTCACTGTTTTTGCCCAGTGCCTTTTAAATCAGTTAGAGACCACAGAAATCTAAAGGTGTGCCCAAAGCAGAAGTACGAGGTTGACAAGACTGAGGCCCAAAAAACTGGCAGGTTGTGTGGCGAAACTGGGGAGACACAGGTTTTGGCGCAAGCAGCAGGCTGCCCTTCCGACTCCCTCTTTAAGCTGCAGGATGAAATGTATTAAACATAGTCCAACCTTATCTTTCTTTCCTCCCAGATTTTATACCCACACATGTATAAAGAGAAAAGCAGAAAGGGAAGGACTGGGCTTAAGGAAGAGGATCTTTTCGCAGCTATCCAGAGGAAGAACTTTCTATTCATCAAACCTATGAGACTTTTAAAATGCATAATTGCTTCTCTTCATCAATTTTCTGAATGAGTTAGTGCTCTAGAAACCTCCCAATGTCATTCAAATGGTTTTGACTTTTTTTTTCTTTTTTCGGTTTACCATTACGAACTTGTAGAATGTTATCTGTTTGATGAGTTTCAGTTCAGTGCTCAAATTGTCCCTTCTTTGGCCAGCAGGAGCCTCTTCAGAGCAGCTCTGTCTTTTCACATATCAAACATCTAGTTTCCTTCATTTCTGGGGTCCCAGAGTATCCCAGGTGCATCCTGTACATTTCCTGCTCCATGCACGCAATCACTGATCTGAGAAATGGAATTTAGAGACTGCAATCTGGATGATACGGATGCTAACTGCTCACAGGCTGTTGTTGCTTCTAGCTCCTTTCCATGGACAGAGCTACTAAAATACGTATCTTGGGGGATGCCTGGGTGGCTCAGTCGGTTGGGCGGCTGCCTTCAGCTCGGGTCATGATCCTGGGATCGAGTCCCACATCGAGCTCCTTGCTCGGCGGGGGGCCCGCTTCCCCCTCTGCCTGCTCTGCCTGCCGCTCCCCCTGCTTGTGCTCTCTCTCTGACAAATAAATAAAATCTTTAAAAAAATAAATAAATAAATAAAATAAAATACGTATCTTGGGGCAGCTGCCTTCAGCTTGATTAAGCAGCTGCCTTCAGCTCGGGTCGTGATCCCAGGGTCCTGGGATCGAGCCCCGCATCGGGCTCCCTGCTCAGCGGAGAGCCTGCTTCTCCCTTTCCCTCTGCCTGCCACTCTGCCTACTTGTGCTCTCTCTCTGTCTGTCAAATGAATGAATAAAATCTTAAAATATATATATATATGTATCTTTTAGAAAAAAGTTCATGAGTTTATATTAAAATTTATGATTCATATTTAAGATTACAAGGTTTTAATTAAGTCCTTTTACTTTAATTAATTAATGAACTTATTTAAAGATTTTATTGATTTATCTGACAGAGAAAGAGGCAGCAAGAGAGGGAACACAAGCAGGTGGAGTGAGGGAGGGAGAAACAGGCTCCCTGCTAAGCAGGGACCCCCAATGAGGGGCTTGATCCCAGGACCCTGGGATCATGACCTGAGCCGAAGGCAGACGCTTAACGACTGAGCCACCCAGGTGCCCCAAGTCCTTTGATTTTATACTTGTATATTATCTCCCTTACTCTGAAAATTTTGGTTTCTCATGACATTAACATAATCACTGCTTTATCTGAATACTTGTGTCAAAATAATACCAATATTATAAACAAAAATATGAACTTAATTTAAGATTATTTTGTGATTCTTAGTCTTCAGGATCTATCTCTCTAGGGATATACAGTTAAAATATTGTTCTGGGGGGAACCTGGATGGCTCAGTGGGTTAAAGCCTCTGCCTTCGGCTCAGGTCATGATCTCAGGGTCCTGGGATCGAGCCTCGCGTCGGGCTCTCTGTTCGGCGGGGGGCCTGCTTCCCCCTCTCTCTGCCTGCCTGCCTGCCTACTTGTGATCTCTCTCTGTCAAATAAATAAATAAAATCTTAAAATAAATAAATAAATAAATAAATAAATAAAATATTGTTTTAGTCATTTGAAAGAAATCTATTCTACATATTTATGTTACACACCTATCATACAGTAATTATTTCAGCCTGTGCCTGATTTTTTAAATTTTTTTAAATTTTGTAACATATTTATAAGGTTCTGAAATCAAAACGATAAAATACAATCAGAGAGGACTAGCTTCCATCTCAAATCTATCTCTCCTTGTATATAGGTAGTAACTCGTACTAGTTTTTAATTTTCCATTGTTTCTTTGTAAAAATATAAGCAAATATATATACATCTTCATTTTTTTCCTCTTTATATGGCATACCACTCAAACTGTTCTGTATCCCAGTTTTTTACTTGACAATATATTCTGGGCATCTGTGTGCAGCAGCATACAGAGATCTTTCTCATTCCTTTTACAGCCGTACTATGTAGCGGTACCATTGTTTATTCAAGAGTGCCCTATTGATGGGTATGTGGATTCTTTCCAATCTTTTGTTACATTAGTCTGCAGTCAACCATAAAAACTATGGAAGGGTAAAAAAGCAACTCAGTTCTCCAGAAATGTAAACGGCTGTTATAGAACCCACTGGCTAAGTATATCTTCACTGAACATGAGAATCCCAGGAAGCTAACCCTTCCTGTTGAATAATGATGCTAAAAGTTCCTCTGCTCATTTAACTAGATCAGTACAACTAAGGAAATACTGATTTGATAAAAAAATTGGGGCTTGGCACTACTGTCACAGAATGTACAGCATATGGAGTGGCTGCTGTAATTTGGTGGGAGTATAACCCGAGGACCTTTTGGAAGTGAAAGGAAAGGAGCAGAACTTGAAGACTGCGACGGCCTGATACAGACACCTGCATGGTGACAGAATACGGCAACTGCCGGTCCGGCCACCACAAGCACAGCCCTACGTACAGAAACAGAGAATGAAAGTAAAATCATCGGTTCACGCCAGCAGCAGGCTTTGGAGAAAGCTAGAGAATAGAGAAAAACGGAATACTAATCAGGTAGGAGGAAATGGAAAAATGCTGAGGTTCTAGTTTTGAGAGGAAGTTAATAATAGAAAAGCTGAGGGGGGCCTGGGTGGCGCAGTTGGTTGAGCTTCCAACTCTTGGTTTTGGCCCAGGACATGAGCTCAGGGTCAAGAGATCAAGCCTTGCGTAGGGTTCTGCACTCAGTGGGGAGTCTGCTTGAGATTCTCTCCCTCTGCCCCTTCCCCTGCTCACGCGCTCTCTCTAAAATAAAACTCTTTTTTAAAAAAATAGAAAAGCTGATCACAAGAAAATATAAAAATTTAATGTCCATACCGGTTGAATGTCATTTTTTACTATGAGGAAATGATTGTGTGTGTGTGTGTGTACGTGTGTGTGTAAGGATCCATGCTGTCTGAAAAGAAGCTGGGACCTTGAGTTTCTGGGATATGGACAAAGATATAAACCGAGTTAAAATGGTGCTGAGATTGGACTTTTTTTTTTTTTTTAAGATTTTATTTATCTATCTATCTATCTATCTATCTATTTATTTGACAGAGAAAGAGAGATCACAAGTAGGCAGAGAGGCAGGCAGAGAGAGAGGGGGAAGCAGGCTCCCCGCTGAGCAGAGAGCCTGATGCAGGACTCGATCCCAGGACCCTGGGATCATGACCCAAGCCGAAGGCAGACGCCCAACTGAC
Source organism: Potos flavus (assembly GCA_028534135.1). Taxonomy (NCBI): domain Eukaryota; kingdom Metazoa; phylum Chordata; class Mammalia; order Carnivora; family Procyonidae; genus Potos; species Potos flavus. The sequence continues at coordinate 88,203,004 of CM052887.1, read as the reverse complement.
TGAGCCACCCAGGCGCCCAAGATTGGACTTTTTAAGCAGACAACAAACAATACTTGACACATGAAAACCATTGGTAAAAATATAAAAACTTTCTTTTAAAACTTTCTATGAAACAGGTGTGGGACTAAAACGTTGCCAAGTGTTAAGTGTTTGCGTAGTAAGTTAAAACCTCCAAGTTTTATCATTCCCACGATGATTCTTGTTCTCAAATAGGATAAACTAAAAAAAAAAGATTATCATATTGGAATGTGCCTTAATCACTGATTCTGTTTAGGAAAAGATGGCCTTGCTGGACCAGAGGGAACAGACGTAGATAGGGGACCATCGCGACATACCCGAAACAATGACCCACGAAGTCTCCCCACAACTGCAAGATTTAGAAATGAATTTGCTTTACTTTTGGCTCACTCTACAGTCTTGGCGTGAGCTCATGGCTTCTGAACCAGAAGAAAGGCAAAGATAACGGACTTTCATAATTATTCCATCTGAACTTCCTGGGTCAAGTTTTTCTCCAAAGAATTCTAAAAACTTGATAGTTCAATATTCAAACTATAAGTCACCAAATAATGGCCACACACACACAGCTGGTCTACACGTGGCCCTAGTGATACATACAGTTAAAAGAAGAACTGCAGAAAATCTCAAGGTTATATTTTTCTGTGTTCTCCCACTCACTACTATTCTCCACTAATTGTATGCAATTTTATCCAAGACACTAGGCATCAATGACTATTCCCAAGGGAGATATGATAATCTTTCTTTCCCTTCATCAGATTCAGTTGATGGGGACAGAGACAGAATGTAAAATTAATTCCAAGATATTTGGACATAAAAGGGAAGAGGTGTCACATGGTTCCATTACTATCCTCAAATCCATTCTACCCATTCTACCTATATATTTAATTATAATGCACACCTCTTCTAAAGCTCCAAAATGAAACACAATAAATTATGAGCTTTATAAGAAATGGATAAAATCCAAATGAATTTTAGAAAATTAGGGTTTCTAAAAGTACATCAGTATTCCAATATAAACACACTAGTCTAACAAATTACACAGTATGTGAAAATTGATTTTTTTTTTTTTTTTGAAAATTGATTTTTAAAACTATGATGTTTTAGAGAAGAGAAGCTGCTTGCTGAAAAGCAAAAAAAAAAATTGATTCTTTGGGCATAGAGATTACTGAAAAAAAAAAAAAAACCCTAAATGGACAACAATCTATCAAAAAGATATTTTATTAGTTATATCACTAAAGTGGCCTAGAATTAGTACCTCTGCCTAGTATTTGCATGGAACAATCTGTTATGAACCCTAATAAGCGGTTTATTACTATTCTCCACTGAAAGGAATCGGGAGTTTCGTGTGTTAGGAGAAAGAAAATCAGAGAGGCAGCCTGAGACTGCCTATTCTTGGAAGTCCCCGTGCAGATAGAAAACTTCCCCTCAGTGTTAGGAGAGCTTCACCGGCCCTAAATTGTTCGTGCAGTGTAGTGGACGCCGAGCATTTGTCTTCTTGCCGGGAGTCTAGAACTTTGGTATGTGTAAGGCAGAGGATGCCTACGTGACCAGCTCACAGGGAAACCCCCGGATGCTGAGCCTCTAAGGAGCTTCTCTGGGAGACAGCACTCTGCAGATGTTGTCACGACTCATTGCTGGAGGAACAGCATGTGTCCTGTGAGACTCTACGTTAAGAGGACTCTGGAAGGTTGCCCCTGGTTCCCTCCAGACTTTGCCCTGTGCGCCTTTTATCTTTGCTGGTTTTGCTCTGTGTCCTTTTGCTGTAATAAAACTTAACCCTAAGCATGACTTTATGCTGAATCCTGTGTGTCCTCCTAGTAAAGGACCGAACCTGGGGGTGGCCTTGGGGACCCCCAGCACAGCCTAGAGCATGTATATATAATATATATATATTTTAAGATTTTATTTATTTGAGAGAGAGAGGGAGCATGAGCGGGGGGAGGGGCAGAGGAAGAGGGAGAAGCAGGCTCCCTGCTGAGTGCAGAGCCCAACTTGGGGCTCAATCCCAGGATCCAGTGATCATGACCTGAGCTGAAGGCAGACGCTTAACTGACCGAGCCACCCAGGTGCCCCTGGAGCATATCTTTAAAGAAAACAAGTACTGAGGCACCCGGGTAGTGCAGTCCGTTAAGTGCCCAATTCTTGATTTCAGCTCAGTTTGTGATTTCAGGGTCATGAGATCAAGCCCTGCGTCGGGCTCCAAGCTCGGGGCGGCAGGGGGCGGAGCAGGGAATCTGCTTGAGATTCTCTCTCTCCCTCTCCCCCTGTCCCCCACTCACACACGCTTCCTCTCTCAAATAAATAAATAAATCTTTTTAAAAAAAAGTAGGGGCGCCTGGTGGTTCAGTAGGTTAAGCATCTGACTCTAGATTTTGGCTCAGGTCGTGATCTTGGAGTCGTCGGATTGAGCCCTGCATCGGGCTCCTTGCTCAGTGCAGAATCTGCTTGTCCCTCTCCCTCTGCTCCTCCCCTGGCGAGCGCTCTCTTTCTCAAATAAATAAATAAAATCTTAAAAAAACAAAAAAAAGCTATATATCGATCAGTCCCAATCATTTAGATCCTATCCTCAAGTTCTAGTAAATATCTAGGTTGATAATCAGCAATGTAAGCTAAAGCTGCACAGAACCTAACCAAAGCATTAAAGAAATTCAATGCTCACACTGCTTATTTTTTAATTTTATGTAAATATGTGTTAACATATTTGGTTGACCACCCAAACGGAGTCTTAAAAACCATGGTAAAAATGAACTGACAGGGACGCCTGGGTGACTCAGTTGGTTAAGCGGCTGCCTTCAGCTCAAGCCATGATCCCAGGGTCCTGGGATCGAGTCCCGCATCGGGCTCCTTGCTCGGCAGGGAGCCTGCTTCTCCCTCTGCCTCTGCCTGCCTCTCTGCCTGCTTGTGCTCTCTGACAAATAAATGAATAAAATCTTAAAAAAAAAAAAGAACTGACAAGCTGGCAGCTAAATGAAACTTTCACATATCATTACAAAACCAAGTTACATCTCTGCCATTTGTCCCCAAAAATAAAATGACACAGATTTATACTAGCTGAAAACTATGTCAGATAACTAATAATGTAAACTTAAGAGTAATTTCCAATAATTACTGTAATCAAGTCACCCATCTTTTTGATATGATTTTACATTTATATCCATGACATAAAGTTAATCAAATCCAGCCTGTTACACTGCTTAATACAATCACCTGCACATTCTTTTTTTTTTTTTAAGATTTTAATTTATTCATTAGAGAGAAAGAGAGCACAGGCAGGGGGAGCGGCAGGCAGAGCAAGCAGAGGGAGAAGCAGGCTCCCTACTGAGCAAGGAGTCCGACACCGGGATCATGACCTGAGCTGAAGGCAGATGCTTAACCGACTGAGCCACCCAGGCGCCCCTCACGCACACATTCTTAAAAATAATATGTGTGGCACACATGCATTCCTCAAAAGTCAGAGAATGCTAAGATCTGAGCAGTTCACTGTATGTAAAATTTACCTCAAAAGAAAAAAATATTGACCTCTAGGTTAATGATATTAATACTGAACTATTTACGGGGAAATGTATTAATGTCTTTATTGATTTGGAAATACACTGAAAATAGGGTGGATTGATAGAGATGCAGAGATGGATAAATACGTGCTAACGAAGTAGAGTAAATATTAGTGGCAGAATCTAGGTAGAAGGGATCTAGGTGTTCACTGTAAAATTATTTCAGCTTTTCTGTTTGGAAATTTTCATAATAAAATGTTAGAAAAAAATAACAGTGTATAGGAGAGGGGATGGGTTGTAAGAAAAGTTCATCTAATAGAGATGTCTGAAGGATGAACCTTCTGTGAGCTTTCTGTCCAGCAAAGAACAAAATGATGAGCTTTTTCCGATAGCAGACGTGGGACTTGAGAGAAACGATACAACTGGACTTGGATGAGCAGCCCTTCCCACACAGCATCAAGCAGCGACCAACCAAATAAACTAGAGAGTTCAGTAATGCTAGCGGGCTCCCAAACCAGGCAAAGTCCTCTTGGCCCAGGAGGACATCCTCGGGCTCTGCTGGTTCAGTGCGCCTCCGAGAGACCGTGGGGACTCCCAGCCTGCCCCCAGCATTTCTGAACGACCGTGTACATTCACTGAATGTACATCCACTTCCCCTCATATGCACATAACTACCTCCCCTGCCATCTAAGGACATGTTTATTTTACTAAATAATTAAGTCTCAGAACTGTGTCATGGAATACCATTAACAGCCCTCAGATTCATGGTACTGATGGAAGAAGGCAAAGGACCAGCAATCTCTAAGTACTCTAGCTGCTTTGGCATGGAGAGGCTCTGGAAGCCCCAAGCCCTGCTTACTCGGTTCTGAGCCACACTGTCTCCGACTAGGAAAGGCAGACAAGGAGTGGATAACCTCTTCTGTTACTTACCTTCACTGGGGTCTGTGGGAATCTCATTTTCCTCTGGTCCTGCCTGCTCCTCTGTATTATGTTCTCCTTCCGGCTGAATCTGAGATAAGACATCAGGTTGATTCATGGCATAATCTAGGAGAGGAAGAAGGGAAAGGGGGGATGACCAAGGGATCAATGAGGATGACAACGAATTGCCATTAAGGCTGAGCTACAGGCTCTGAGGGCCACGGTCCCGGGGGATTCCTTTCAGCCTCTGTATCGCTTGGCCCCATCCATTCACCTCTTGTATGGACGCTCTCTCTTTGGAAAGCACGCAAGAGGGGAGGCAACGTGTGGGAAGGTACGCGTGCCACGTCAGCACTGCCCGCCTGCTACTTTCACCGAGGGACAGGAACAATGTGCCTCGAGGGGGAGGGCAAGGCCCTTTCAAAGTGAAGGACACCCAGGGAAACCACCCTGCCGGCCCAGCCAGAGCCCTCAGCTGCATTCTCCGTCCTACAAACCGGCAGGAGAGCTTATGATCTCCCATTTAGCAAGGGCAAACTGGAAATCTCTGGTTTGCGACCAGAATGTGAAGTGTGTGAGGACAGAGTGCAAATGAGGACTGCTGGAGGACAAGGGCCTGTTCAAAGCCCCCTTAGAGCTGCGGTCACCTCATTCAAAAGGTGACAGCTTGGCCTCACCCATGGAGATGAGAGACTCGTAGTTGCCCTTCATGATATTCTTGTAAAGTTCTTTTTGCCATTCTTCTAATTTTTCCCACTCTGGAGTGGAAAAGTAGATGGAGATATCATCAAATGTCACGGGCACCTGAAATTATAATCACACTAGGGTTAGACCCTCTGGCTGCAATTCATTCAGTATATCTTACTGAGTACCTACTTGTCACAAAAAACTGTGGGAGTTGCTAGAAGGATACAGGAAAAACTTAAGGCACAAATCTGGCCTCCAGGAGTCGAAGATGTTTTCAGGGAGAAAGGTAATAAACTTTAGGGCTCCGAGTTTTGGAAGGTTGGAGGATATTACTTGTAAACAGTCCCTCTAGTGATAGGCACAAATGCAAAACAGTTATTTAATTCACATAATACAACATATTCTGAATATCCACTAAGTATAAGGCTTATCCTAATTGTCAAGATTATAAAAAAATGGTTTCTGCCCAAAATAAGCATATGATTATATTCAAATTAAAGACATAGACCAGAGATTTTAGATATTAAGCTATAATGGGTATGGGATGAGTCTAGAAGAGGTGGGGCTCTGGCTAGTCCTAAAAGACAGATAGGTTATAAACAGGCCTGTTGGGAACGGGAAAACACGTAAGCACAGAAGACTGGAGAGTACTTCCAGAGGAAAATTCTGAAGCCTGCCTAGTTGGAGTTCAGGCTTCATGTAGGGAATGGTCATAGGCGGAACAGAATCCTCCCACCCTAGGGCATAGTTTTGTCTAAAGCTAGGCACTTTTCCCTGGGCAAAAAGTGGAAGGTTCTTCTGTAAAGAAATATAAGAGTTGCCTCCCCAGGTACCTAGTATGGACACTATCACCTAGTATGACGTGTCCTCATTCTGGTGTTTAGCTGCTCATCATCGTTGGGCTCATTCACCCTCCTATCACTGGACAGCTTTCCATAGTCAAACTCTTAAATATGACCTAAGCACTAAGTCTCAGTGATCAGTTAGAAAAGTCTGCCATATGAACAATAAAGACTAAAATGAGGGAGGAGGGATGCCTGAGTGGCTCAGGTCATGATCCCAGGGTCCAGGGTTCGAGTCCCACATCAGGCTCCTTGCTCAGTGGGGAGCCTGCTTCTCCCTCTGCCTGCCGCTCCCCCTGCTTGTGCTTGCTCTCTCACTCTCTCTCTCTCTCTGACAAACAAATAATATCTTTAAAAAATAAATAAAAGAGGGAGGAAAATGTGTAAAGAAGAGAAATGCCTAGGCAACAGAATTTAAAAAACAAAAACTCACCACTACCACCTCCTAATTAGTATCCCCACAAAGATCTGAGAGATATTACACCACCCATAAAATAAATTAGGATGCTATGAAAAAAGGAAAATCAGAACAAGAAAGACTCCTGGTAACTACTATTACACACACACACACACACACACACACACTTTTTCCCAAAATTAAAAATTCAATAAAAAGAATACATACTCGGGGCACCTGGGTGGCTCAGTCAGTTAAGGGTCTGCCTTCAGCTCAGGTCATGATCCCAGAGTCCTGGGATTGAGCCCCGTGTTAGGCTCCCTGCTCATCAGGGAGCCTGTTTCTCCCTCTCCCTATGCTGCTCCCCAATTGTTCTCTCTTACTCTCTCAAATAAATAAAATCTTAAAAAAAAATAAAAAGCATACATACTCATCTTCATAAACTTAACATACCCGTTAAGAAACAAAGGTCTATACAATACTATGAGGCAACTGGCTTAATTTTCCAATTGCTTCATTTCTGAATTTTTCCCCCCCAACTAGAAATTTTGTTCTAAGGGACTAGAATTATAATCACTCATTCTACATTTGCTCAGCATCTAAAGCCAGGGTGGGGACAAGTGTAGATGCTAAACAGCATATCTGCATCTAACATCACAACACAAGAGATTTGTGATACGTTACAAGAGAAACACATATGATAAAATCATGATAAAAATAAAGGATCAGGATGGGCTTCTGGTTCAAGACTATGAACTAATAAGCACGTATGTATTTCCCTTCCCTCCCAGAGTTCTACTGAAATGCCAGTAAATCAGATCAGCAGGGCCTAAATCTAAAGCGGTGCCAAGAATGGGGAGAAACCATCGCTGGGCCAGAGTTTCTCACTGCGACACAGAGGATGGGCATGCACTGGGGCCCAAGGTGCTCGAGGAAGCTGCCGTTCTGTGACCACCCGCAGGAGGGACTACGGTTGAGGAATCCAGAGAATTCCAAGCTCAAAGCTGGCAGAGACACGGAGTAGGAGTAAAAGTGATTAGAGACAGCAGTTTGAAGGTCTGTCTTTGGAACAGCAGGGACCCCTCTGCTGTCATCTCAGCAGGCCTGGCAGAGCAACCAAGCAGCAGTGTTGACCCCAACGCTGATCCCGCCGATGTCACCTCTAAGGAAATGGAACAGCCTGCCTGGCGACGGCATGTGGTCCCAGGGTGGGTGCTGACAACACAACACGGCCTTACTCCTGGCCTCTGGGTGCTCCCTGCACTCCCTATTTGCTCCTTGCCACAGCACCTCAAAGTGAAGTCCGCCGAGATCTAGCACCAGTGGAGACAGCTCTCTCCTGTAAAGGAAAGATCTTTTGGCTAAACAGACTCACATGGGGGTGACTGCCTCAGTTGGTTAAGCGTCTGCCTTCAGCTCAGGTCACGATCCCAGGGTCCTGGGATCGAGCCCCACATCAGGCTCCCTACTCAGCAGGAAGTCTACTTCTCCTCCTCCTACTCCCCCTACTTGTGCTCTCTGTCTGACAAATAAATAAAATCTTAAAAAAAAACCTTTTAGGGACGCCTGGGTGGTTCAGGTGGTTGAGCATCTGCCTTTGGCTCAGGTCATGATCCCAGAGTGCTGAGATCGAGTCCCACATAGGGTTCCTTGCTCTGCAGGGAGCCTGCTTCTCCCTCTGCCCCTCCCCACTGCATATGCGCACTCTCTCCTGGCAATAAATAAATAAAATAAAAAAAAAAAAAAAACCTTTTAAACAGACTCACATAGTGGCAGAGCAAACAGGCCAGCTTCCTAAAATTAACCTATTAATCAGTCAAATCCTTATGAATATACAACTTAGCATTATTCAATATTAAAAAAAAAATTACAGCACCAGGATGAACAAACACTACAAACTACCCTAGAAGAAAAAACACCAACAATGAACTAACAAATCAAACAAACCTCTAATACGTATTCCCAAGGAAATTCAGATATTGCATCATTTAAAAAATTCAGGTTGCTTCAAAAAAAGGAGCTAGATATAAATATCCTTGAAAATTAAGTTGTTAAAGTAAAAATGAGAAAGCCTGGAAAGAAAGGTCAGGGAAGGGGCGCCTGGGTGGCTCAGTTGTTAAGTGTCTGCCTTCAGCTCAGATCACGATCCCAGAGTCCTAGGATCAAGTCCTAGGATCAAGTCCTAGGATCGAGTCCCACATCGGGCTCCCTGCTCAGCAGGAAGCCTGCTTCTCCCTCTCCCTCTGCCCCTGCTTGTGTTCCCTCTCTCACTGTGTCTCTCGCTGTCAAATAAATAAATAAAATCTTAAAAAAAAAAAAAAAAAAAAGTCAGGGAACTCTAAAAAGGTGAATAACAAGAAGGGAAAGTTAGAGACAAAGATGATGATCCATCTTTCCTGAAAGAACAGGAGAAATGGTGATGAAATATTATAAAAACAGAATTATGGAAGAAAAGTTCCCAGAGCTGCAAAGACACCCATTTTCTGACTGAAAGGTCATACCAAGCGCCTGACACAAATATTAAAAGGCCTACCTCAGACACAACCTCAACACATTATAGAAAAACAAATACAAATGGAAGATGAAAACTTCTAGAGAGAAGAAAATAGATATCTTACACATGTATTTGGTATTTATTCAGAATACTGAAATATTAATTTGGAATTGATTTGGCACTAAGGTTTTCATCAATGGTATTTGATGTTATGAGACAAAGGACCAATGCCTTTAAAGTTCTGAGAGAAATGGAGTATTATTCAGCCTTTAAAAGGAAATGCTGACACACTATAACATGGGTGAACCTGGAAGGTGTTATGCTGAGTGAAATAAGCCAGTCATGAAAGGACAAAGAGTGTATGATTTCACTTATATGAGGTCCCCAGAATAGTCAAATTCACGGAGACAGAAAGCAGAGTGATGGGCGCCAGGGGCTGGGGCAGGAGGGCTGGGGTTAGTGTTTGATGGGGATAGAGTTTCAGTTTGGAAAGTTCTGGAGATGGACGGTGGTGAAGATCGCACAGTAATGTGAATGTACTTAATGCCACTAAACTACACTAAACATGGTTAAAATGGTAAATTTTATGTTGTATTTATTTTTATTATATTTTATTTATATATTACTTACATATTTAATATATTTTATTATTTATCATAAATAAATAAAATTTAGGGGTGCCTGGGTGGCTCAGTGGGTTAAGCCTCTGCCTTCGGCTCTGGTCATGACCTCAGGGTCCTGGGATAGAGCCCCACGTTGGGCTCTCTGCTCAGCAGGGAGCCTGCTTCCCCCTCTCTCTCTGCCTGCCTCTCTGCCTACTTGTGATCCCTCTCCTCTCTGTCAAATAAATAAATAAAATCTTAAAAATAAATAAATAAATAAATAAATAAATAAATAAATTTATTTTTTGTATTGTATTTATTTATGGTAATATATAACATAATGGTAAATTTTATGTTGTATTTACTTACCACAATTTTTTTTAAGCTTTTATTTATTTATTTGAGAGAGAGAGAGCAGGAGCAGTGGGGGGGTGGGGGGGCAGAGGGAGAAGCAGACCCTCCCCTGAATCCCCACTGAGCAGGGAGCCTGACGTGGGGCTCGATCCCAGGACCCTGAGATCATGACCTGAGCTGAAGGCAGAGGCTTAACCAACAGAGCCACCAGGTGTCCCTATTTTACCACAATTTAAAAAATTGAAACTAAGACGAAAACCGTGGGAAACTTATTCTGAACTTGGCCCTCAAAGGACAGAATAAGAGCATTTTCAACAAAGCAAAGACAAATTTTACTTCCCATATTTAAAGCTAGTAAATCTTCAAGATATACTAATTTCATGAAGAAATCTTTAAGAAAAATCACATTATTTTATGTATGATTTTGGGAGTTCAAGATGGAGAGTTCTTTTTTTTTTTAAGATTTTATTATTTGGAGCGGGAGGGGCAGAGGGAGAGGGAGAATCTCAAGTAGACTCCCCGCTGAGCACGGACCCCGATGTGGGGCTCCATCTCACAACCCTGAGATCATAACCTGAGCCAAAGCCGAGTTGCGCGCCACCCAGACACCCCAACAGTTTCAATATTATCCATTTATCCAGGTAAGACAATGGATACACACTTTAACTTAGCTTTTCTGCTAATCTGATGGCAAATACTAAGTCTAAATTATCCCACAGAACTCTGGGAGAGGCTACAGACACACAGGTGAACCACACTGGGGAAGGTTCTCTGTCAGATGCGGACTGATGTCCCTCTCTGCAAACCTGGACAGAGGCGTTGGTCATCATTCTCTCTTCCCACTCACTCTTCAACCTGCCCCCTTTCAGATTTCTATCCCCACCCCCAACATGTGCATGGGGCCAAGAGAACTCTTGGCAAGGTCACGGGCTAGGTCTGTGTTGCCAAATCAGACTCTGTCATGGTCTTTCTAGACCTCTCAGTAACATGCAACCCAAACGACAACTCTCTCCTTGAATGCCTTTTCTCCTTGTCCTGTGACCCCACATACTTTCACCTCTTGTTCCCACCTCACTGGCCACTCCTTTTCAGCCTTCTTTGCTGGCTCTGCCTGCTCCTGGAGCATGATCCTTGGCCTCTTCCTCCTGCTTCTCCACTTTCTCTCCCGAGGCAATGACTTCCAGTCTCGTGACTTACAGTATGATCTCTGCAACAGTGACTGCCAAATATTTCTCATCTTTGAGCCGCGGAGACCACTTAACATCTCTCCTGAATGTGTCACGGGCATCTCAAACCTAATACTGCCAAAAGAGAAGTCCTCATTCCTTCCCACTCCTCAAGACATTCCCCATCTTGGTAAATGCCACCACCACCCATCGGTTCTTCAGGCCAAAAGCCTAAGAGTCAGTGAACCTAAGGTGGGTAAGAGCATATGTTCTGGGGCCACCTGGGTTATGATATCACTCTATTATTTGTATTTCCTAACTATATGATCTTGGGCAAGTTAGGGTGGTTGTTCTAAGTGCTTTAGTTATTTTCATAAGAACCCTAGGGGCTCCTGGGTGGCTCAGTCAGTTAACTGGCTGCCTTCAGCTGAGGTCGTGAACCCGGGGTCCTGGGATGGAGTCCCACATCAGGCTCCCCGCTCGGTGGGGAGTCTGCTTCTCCCTCTGCCCCTCCCCGCCCACTCGTGCGCGCTCTCCCTTTCTGTTTCTTGCAAAAATAAATAAAATCTTTAAAATAAAAAAAAAAAAAACAAGTTCTAAGTGCATTATCATACAGTAAATTTACAATGATCATTCTTCTTTGTTCCTCATTCCCTAATTCCCATCGGTGACTCCTACCCATCAATTCCACCAAACGTCCTGAATCTGTCCACTGTCCATCTCCACCTCTGCTACCTTCGCCCAAGCCACTCTCATCCCTGCCACTGTTACAGCTGCCTACTGTTTCTTCCTGCTTCTGTTCTTACCCCCTTGACCTGTCCTCCACAGAGCAGCCAAAGAGATTCGTTCAAAATATAAACCAGATAGAACTCCTCCACTAAAAACCCTCGATTTCTTTCCATTACACCCAAGATAAAACCAATGCCTTACCTTGGTCTCCAGACCCCCTATATCAGTGACTCACAGCCCCAGTCGCATATTAGACTCCACTAATGGAGCTGTAAGAATTATTAATGTTGGGACGCCTGGGTGGCTCAGTTGGTTAAGTGTCTGCCTTCAGCTCAGGTCAAGATCCTGGAGTCCTGGGATCAAGCCTCGCATCAGGCTCCCTGCTCGGCGGGGAGTCTGCTTCTCCCTCCGCCCCCCTCCACCTACGCCTCATGCTTAGGCTCGCTCTCTCTCTCTCTCTCTCTCTCTGAAATAAATCCAAACTAAAATCAAAAAAGAAAAAGAAAAAAAGAATTATTAATGTTTAGGCCCCATCTGGGAACACTGAATCAGAATCCCTAGCTGTCATGCCCACCAAATCTAAGTCAGGGCTGAAAAACTCTGCCCTGAATGACCTGAGCGCTACCCTCCTCCTCCAGGCATAGGCCTCTCTAGTCACCGCGCACCAGCTGGAGGGCCTTTCCCTTTGCCCGGGTGCCCCACGTCTGTGTCCTCAGGACTCTGCACTGGGCATTCTCTCCGCTCGGACGCTCCTCCTCAGACCTCCACAGCTGGGCCCTTCCTGTCGTTCAGTCTCAGCCTAAATATCAGCGCCTCTATGAGGGCTTCTCTGAAAACCCCATCTAAAAGAAATGACCAAACGGCACTTTCATTTTTATCTGCGCACTGAAATGGATTTATTTTCTTGTTTGTTTATATTATCTTTCTTGGTCCACTTAAGCTCCAGGGACGCTTACATGAATTGTTCAGTGCTGTGCATTCAGGATATCGGTATGGAGCAAACAGTACGTGCTCAAGGAGACTAGCCCCTCAAGGCTGTAGTCCATAGCTTATTAAGAAGGATGTTTATCTCCTTGTGGCTTATGGGCTGCTCCCCTCAGCAGGGCCGGTCCTAGCACAGCACACTTCTATAAAGGATGTGGAAGGTCTGGTCAATCCCAGACCTAGAGCCCCAAACCCTTATACTAACCATTTACCCTCCAGCTCTTGCCTCGTCCTCCTCTTTTTCACCAGAACTACCAACAGATTCAAACAGGCTGATTTAAATGATATTTAATTTAGTTTCCACACCAAGATTGAGGCAAGCAGGTTAACGACAACAAAAAAAAGTGAGTCGGAGGTAGAGGGCAGGAAAAAGCATAAGAGAAAAAAAATCCATCTGCCATGTAGTCAACTTAGAACTGGAGTTTGCCAGTCCTAAGTTTGACACTTCAAGTCATTGCTAAATTGAACATGAAATGCTTCCCAAATGGCTAAATAAAAAACACCTTCATCTTTCCTTTAGCCTGATCGGCCAACACTATCCCTTCCTCCAAGTCTAAGGACCAGTGGCACCGCTTTCCATCTAGAAGGGAGGGCATTACCTTTGGGATATCTCCTTTAATGCCCGGGGGCAGCCGCAGAATCCAGAAGTTCCTGTTCCTCAGCAGGTTCTCCAGGTTCTCCAGCCGCCTCTGCAGCAGCCCGTACTCCTGCAGCAGGGTCCCCAGCACGGCCCACTTGCCCTCCAGCTGGTTCCCAAGATCAGCCACTGTCTTTTCACAGCTGGCTAGCTTCTTCTCGGCCGTCCCCGTCCGTCCTTCCAGGTGTAGGAGACGCCGGCTGTGGACCTCCACCTTTCTCTCGATAGCCTGCACGGCTGCCACCACTGTCCAGAGGGAGATGGCTGCAGTCTGCAGGTGCGCCTCATTTGCTGCTGGGGGTGTGGGAAGAGGAAGGGGCTGCAGGGATGTAAGGCATTCAGAGTCCCATTCAGAAGTCTACATGCAGTGGAGAGATGAGACAAGACATTGAGTGTTGGAAGGAGCCCTAATCCAAACTAAAATCAAAGAAGCACTGGTTAACTGGTTAACCAGTGAATCTAAATCTAGTTTTCCTACTGCCGGCATAAGTTCATCTTTGTGGAGCTCATCAACATCAAAAGCCAAGAGAATTGCTTTGGTGGGTCAGAGATGAATTAAGTAAGACAGTGAATGGGTGAAACTGGATAGAGAACCAACCTGGCATATTCCCTGGGATGCTAGGCCCTAGAGCCAACTGTCCAGAGGCTCAGGTTGCTGCTGTACCCTCTATTTCTGGAAAAGGCCTAAGTGCACCAGATCTCTCCAGGTTTCACTGAACTCACTGCCCTCTGATAAAGCCTTTATTGACATATGCTCTGGCCCTGTCCACCATCCTGCTTACAAACCACAACCATACCATTCAGTAATATTTAATTAAAGCTGAGAATGTTGAGCATGGAGAAAACATGATGGCTATTGTCAAATATTTGATGGCTATAAAACAGAAGGCAGAACAGACTTGTTTAATATACTGCGTTCACTCCAGAGGGCAGAACTAGAACCAACATGGAATTTTCAGGCAGGCAAACCCTGGCCTATATAAATAATTTTTGAAACTAGAGCTCTCCAAGAAAATAACAGGCTGCCTCGCCACTGAAAATGCTGCGAAACAAAAAGTGTATTAAAAAAAAAAAATTCGGGGCGCCTGGGTGGTCAGTGGGTTAAAGCCTCTGCCTTCGGCTCAGGTCATGATCTCAGGGTCCTGGAATGGAGCCCCGCATCTCTGCTCAGCAGGAAGCCTGCTTCCCCCCGCCCCCTGCCTGCCTCTCTGCCTACTTGTGATCTCTTTCTCTGTCAAATGAATAAATACAATCTTAAAAAAAAAAAAAACAACTAACAACAAATAGGAGGTTGGACCACAATGACCTTTACAAAGCCTTCCAACTCCATAAATTTGATAATGCCCTCCCTCCCCGGCCACAACCTCCCAACTCTCCAGCTCACCGGCTACTTGCTCTTCAATCCGACTAAACCCCTGACCATGCCTTTTGCTCCTGGCTTACTAGCCTGTTCCAGGCTTTTTCTTCCTCAGTTGATCATATCAACCACCTTCGACCCCTTTCTGTCTCTCCGCCTCACCGGCTCCAGAATCTAATTGTTCTTCCTCTCTTCCTACAAGCAAGCTGGTAAACCCTACTAAAGGAAGTCACACAACAGGGAAAACTGGTGTCACTACACACCAATGGTTTCTAAGCAAAGAAGCAGGAATTCAATGCTGCCTGGTGCCCTCCCCCACCCGCCCCCTAGGGCTTCTCTTCCCATTCCATAAAGTGGCCACTACAAACCCCCAGCACACTCCTTAAACTTTTAGTACAGTGCTTCTCAAACTAATGTGCATAAGAATCATCTGGAGAGCTTGTTAAACTGCAGACTTTGATTCAGGAGGTCTGGGAGGAAAACCACAATTCTGCATTTTGATTTTGATGCTGATGGTGCTGGTGCTGGTGCTGGTGCAGGGAGCGTGCGTGCAGTACTGAGACTCTTGTCCCCTGCAGGCCCCCTCAATCTCAGGGGACATGATGGCTTCCTACTTTGAAAATTAGAGTAATGACACTGAAACTCTCTCAACTTTCTCCTGTTTTTCCATACCCCTTCCCACTTCAAACTCCTCAGTAGCTTAACCTATGCTTTCTCCATTCCCACAGGAAAAAGTTTCATCCTACTTAAAACTAATCGCTCCACTTAGGCTCTGAAAGCCAACTCCTGTCACATTTTTAGGGACATTGTTCTTTTCTCTTTTTTATGGTCAGTATTTCAATCTCTCTTGATTCTTTTCTCTGGAAGACAGACCTGCACTATTCAGTTCAGTAGCGACAAGTGGCTACCGAGCCCTTGAAATGTGGTTATTTTGATTGGGATGTGCCATAAGTATAAAATACACACCAGATTTTGCACTCAGTATGGGAAAAAAATGTAAAACTTCATTACATTCTTAATATTGGTTACGCACTGAAATATTTTGTATGCACTGGGTTAAATAAAATATATTAAAACTAATTTCATTGATTTGTTACTTTTTGAATGTGACTACTAGAAAATTTAAAGTTAAATTTGTAGTTTCCATCATATTTCTTAGATGGGGTTGGCCTTAGAGACATCTACCACATTAAGAAAAAAATATATATATATATATTGGAAAAAGGAAAATAGGTCCCAGGGCAGGGACTGCATTCCTCTCTGCCCTACTCTCCACCCCACCGCTCCTGTTCCCTCTTTTCTTTCCCTTCTCACATTCCAGGCACTCTTAGATTGCCCATTCTGGCCCCTGACCCATAAAACGGCGCTCCTTGGGGTAACCAAAGGCTTCTTGGCTGACGAACCCAAGGCATGTTTCCATGCTATGTTAGTGGACGCGTCCCCGTTCGTCCTACGTGGCTCCTGTGCGCAAGGACTCTCTTGGTCATCTCTGCAGCTATCGCAACTGGGAGAGGGCTTGGCACGCTGCGGGCCTGCGGTAAACACCCGCGGAATGAATAAACACGTAAAAGTCTATCCCGTCCGTCCTCGGAACCCGCACCAGTCAGTCCGTCATTCAGCAGTCCTGACCGAGGGCCTCCTGCGTGGTGGGCATTGTCAGATTCTGGGCACTGGGGGTCCCCGTGCTCGCGCAGTCCTTCCTCCCGCTTGGCTGTTACCGTCACCGCCGCATCTGCGGCTGTGCGAGGCTCAGGTGGCCTGCAGCGAAGGTGATTTTGTGCGGAGGGCTCCCGAAGCCGAGAACGGCTGATGCGAAACCCAAACCGAGCGAATGGCCTTAAGTCTGGCGGGCCGTAGGGGGGCTGACACCAAGCGGGAGGAGCCCCTCTTCACTCATTCCTCTTTCATTAGCGGAAGAGGCGCTCTCCGCCACAAACGTCCAAGTGGGAAGGGGGAGCCCTGGGCCTCGCACCCGAGGCGCGGGGACTTCGCGATGGGGGAGGGGGCGCGCCCTCCCGGCCCGGAGCTCGGCGTCGGCGTCCCCCCCCCACCCCCGGCCGCTCAGGCTCCTCCCCGCCAGCGAGACCCCGGGAGCGTCTGTGCTCCAGGGCCCGGCGCCTGACAGGCCGGGCGCCGCGTCCTGCTCCCCTCCCTCGGGTCTGCGGCGCAGAGCCCTAGGCACCCAGACCGTCCCGGGCTCGCAGCGCTCGGCGCGCGGGCCCCCCTTACCGGAGCCGGCGCCGCCTCGGCCATGGCCCTGCGCTGTGTCCGGCCCGGCCCGGCCCGGAGTCGCCGGAGTCGCCGCCGCCGCCGCCGCCGCCGCGCGGTCCCACGCAGGCCGGCCCCCGGCCTCTCCGCAGGCGGCGCCCGCCCGGCCCTGCCTTCCCTGCCCGGGCTCGCGCGGCTGCTTGGGGCGCAAGGACTCAGCGGAGGCGGTGCGGCGGGCGGGCGAGGCTGGGTGGCTGGCAGGCTCCGCGGCGCTCGGCCCGCAGCGGCCCCTCAGCTGGCGCTTTGTGGGCACCGAGCGCACCCTGGGAACGGCTCCGGCCTAGACGCGCCGCCCGCCCGCCGCCGCCGCAGCGCGCCCCCTGCCGGCCCCGGCGGCCACTTCCGCCCCGGCGGTAGGTGTGCGGCGCCTGCGGGTCGTTTGCTCGCTTACCCCCGGAGGCTTTCACAGAGAAGAGCTCAGGGCCCAGCCGCAACCCCGGGCTCTTTCTGGGGAGCGCTTTTCTTCCCGAAGGCCCACTTAGCAGGCACCGCCCGAAGGGAGGTGCTCGGGTGGGAGGGCAGCCCAACTTGGAAAGGTGGCGGTGGGCGGGGTGCGAGAGCGAAACCGGCCCGAGCGAGCCGGTGCGTTGGACCGAGCAGCACAAACCCGTGATGGGCCGACGTTCCTCATTTGCAGAAATAGCAAATGCGGCGAGCAAGGTGAAGCGGCTCGCGTCGCACGCGGCCCGTGTTAGGACCCAAACTGAAGTCTACAGTCGTCTTGACCTCCCGGATTATTGAGGTTGTGGTTTGCTGGGTCTATACTAATGGACAGGAGAGAGCCAAGCGTTGTCTATGGAGATTGTGTGTTCCGGGTGGACAGAGTGTGTGTTATAGTTACGATAACCACATAACCCTGAGTTTCTAGCTCAGTCCTCGTTTCAAACATGCCCAACATGAATGAAAATCCTCCCAAACCTATATTTCTACAAATAAGTCAATGTCCATAACAAAGTCCCAAATCGCAAAAGTGTGAGAACCGTCCTGCTGGGACACCTGCTCCTGAGGCACAAGCTATTTTTACAGTGTAGCTACACCTGTAGTTTGAAGTCCGGAAAATATATTTTGGTCAAATGATGAATGTTTGATAGTTAAAAACTGCTATTCACTCAATGAGAATGTCACGATAACAGTGAACTTGTAGAAAGAAAAAAAACGCGAACTTTCTTGGAAAGGAAATTCATTTTTCCGATCTTATCATTAAAAACGTAGTTGTTGGACGCCAGGGTGGCTCAATCGGTTAAGTGACTGCCTTCAGCTCAGGTCATGATCCTGGAGTCCCAGGACGGAGTGCCCCATCAGCAGGGAGTCTGCTTCTCTCTCTGACCCTTCCCCCTCTCATGCTCGCGCTCGATCGCTCTCTCTCTCTCTCTCACACACACATTCTCTCTCTCTCAAATAAATAAAATCTTAAAAAAAAAAAGTAGCAGTTAAAATATTAAAGTTTGACCTTATAAGGCAAGAACAGTATTTCTCAGCGCTAGAGACTGCTGGATGTTCTTATGGACAACAAAGAGGTAATTTGCATTACTAAATGAGATACTTTCAACTGAGCTTCAAGGAGTAGCAAAGGCTACTTCTGCCAGTAATATGGTAATACTGCCACCAGTTTATTTTGTTTCTTCCCCTAATAGGAAATTATTACACTAAAGACTTTGGTCCTTTCTAATTCTTGGCCTCGATAATTTCTTGGGCGATGACAGGATTCCATCGAAACAATTTCGCAGAGTGCAGTTTTGTGTATTTTCAAGAAGATGCATGATATTTCCAGAAGCAGATTTAAGATGATTGTATTCATATATTTTTTAAAGATTTTATTTATTTATTTGAGAGAGAGAGAGAGAAAGCACAAGCAAGGGGAGGGAAAGGGGAAGGGGAAGGGGGAGAAGCAGGCTCCTAGCTGAGCAAAGAGCCTGATGTGGGACTGGATCCCGGGACTCCAGGATCATGACCTGAGCCAAAGGCAGTCGCCCAACCAACTGAGCCACCCAGGC
>CM052887.1:88163304-88183566 GCA_028534135.1 Potos flavus | reverse complement strand
AAAAAAAAAGATTTTATTTCTTTATGAGAGAGCATGATCAAAGGAGAGAGAAAGTATGAGCAGGGGGAGGGGAAGGGGCAGAGAGAGAAGCAGGGAGCCACAGTGAGCAGGGAGCCCTCTTGGGGCTCTATCCCAGGACCCCAGGATCATGACCTGAGCCAAAGGTGGACACTTAACCAACTGAGCCACCCAGGTGCCCCTAACGAAATGGTTATTAATCCACTGCAACTATTTCTACAAGCCTTTAAAAGCATTAGCCTTCACAGATATCAAACCATGAAGTATTGTCTTATTAAAAGCATTCTTGAAAAGTTCATTGTTTGGAGAGAACAAATGTATTTTGGGTGTCTCGTTTTATCTACATGTTCCTCTTTTTTAATACTGTCTCTATACTTTTGGGGCACCTGGGTGGCTCAGTGGGTTAAAGCCTCTGCCTTCAGCTCAGGTCATGATCTCAGAGTCCTGGGATCGAGCCCCGCATCGGGCTCTCTGCTCAGCAGGGAGCCTGCTTCCCCCTCTCCCTCTGCCTGCCTCTCTGCCTACTTGTGATCTCTCTCTGTCAAATAAATAAATAAAATCTTTTAAAAAAAATACTGTCTCTATACTTTTAATCATGACTCAAAGATGATTTATCATGTATGTATTGTACATGAGTTTTTTTGTGTTTGTGAAATTTTGGGGTAGCCATGCTGACATTTTGCTTTTAATTTATCCTCCTAATATGTGAAAAATTATGAAAAAGGGCTTTTTAAGATTCACAGACTAAATGGAATTAAGTAATTAAAAAATAAAATAAAAAATACTTTATACAAAATATATAGAAACTAATGTTAAGTAAGCTGTATGCCCAACATGGGGCTTGAACTCACCACTCTGAGATCAAGAGTCCCATGCCCTTCCTATCCAGCCAGCCAGGCACCCCTCTACAGATTTTATTTAGTGTTATGAATGCGATTGCATCAAAGAATTCTACAGTAATTAGAGTTATGATATCATCTAATCCTTATTATTTTGCCCTGTGGTAGTATTTATATGTTTATAAATATCTGTAGGCTCAAAAAATATTCTTTCTTAAAGTTATCTGGGGCACCTAGGTGGCCCAGTTTGTTAAGCCTCTGCTTTTGACTCCCTGCTCAGAGGGGAGTCTGCTCCTCCCTCCCTCTCTCGCCCCTCCCTCCGGCTATGCTCTCTCTTGCTCATTCTTGCTCTCAAATAAATAAATAAATAAATACTTAAAAAAATAAAGTTATCTGGATAGTATTCTTTCAATATTCACATTAACTGCGTTAACATATTTATTTAACTATTTGAAAGTTTTGTTTTATCTAGAACCACCATCTTTCATAATCCTCAAGAACTATTGTAGCATTTTACTTTTGCGGTATTAAAAATACAATCATATATACTTTGACCGACTGTTAGCAGTTCAACATATAAGGCACATCGTCAAATTTAGCATTTCGAGTTACCAAGTTATCTAGAATTTAGAATACCTACCCTTGAAAGTAGATATTCAGATATTAACAAGAACTACGAATGACACGCCATGTTTATGTAATTGAAGACTGATGCACCGATGGGACGTGATAGAAATCTACCCAATCACACAGCCATTACCCTTGGACAGGTCTAAGAACACGAGCAATGACACTGAGCGAGCATTCAGCAATTCCACTTTGCGACGGCAGTGCTGCCAGATCTTAAAAAGTGGAAACGTGGGGCGGAGAGCACAGGTGCACAGGATTAGAGCGGTTGGCAAGCTAAATGAATTCGTAGAAGCTTGACAAAAGGGGTTTTGAAAGAATTAAAAACAACAAATAGCATTCGGGTAATAAACTAACATTGAACTGGTGATTAACATTTATTGAGCATTTTACACAATCATCTAATTGAATCCCTGCATGAACTACATCAGGTAGATGTTGCCAGTTTCTTTTTCACACTTCAGTTTATGTGAAATTTTGCTGGGCAGTTCTCCATGGTGTTTCTACATGTGTCGTGACAGCTTTTATCTTGGACAAGCTTTCCAAGGATATTTGATAGGCAAACAGCCTGGGAAAACAGAGGTAATGTCTTCCTCTGGGGGAGAAGGCAGATTTGTTTCTTCACCAGGATAATAAAGAAACCCTCTTCTTCTAGGTCAGAGGTTGCACACGTACGCTAGCATCACCCTAATAAGACCAGGATAGGACTACCAGGTGAAATATTAGATACCAAGTTGAATTCGAATTCCAGATAAACTACAGGTATGCCCTATACAATACTTTTTTTAAAAATTTTATTTATTTATTTATTTAAGAGAGAAAACAAGAGAGCACAAGCAGAGGGAGCGGCAGAGGGAGAGAGAGAGAGAGAGGGAAAAGCATGCTTCCTGCTGAGCAGGGACCCAGATGATCCCAGGACCCCAAGATCATGACCTGAGCTGAAGGCAGCCGCTTAACCAACTGAGCCACTCAGGTGCCCCTTCGCCATACAATACTTAACACTAAAAATTATTTCTTGTTTATTTGAAATTCAAATTTAACTGCGCATCTGTATTTCTACTTGCTAAATCTGGCAACTCCATGTTGGGAGTTTCCTAAGCTTGCTGTCCCTTTACTATGACACAGATCCACTGTGTGTGAAATAGACCCCTGGGCCATACTACATTGTCCTTACGGGCGAATTGATGGGAACATGAAGTTCACGCTGCCTGCTGGTCTGGGAGTAATAAAGTCCTTTGTCTCTGACCCAGGAGTCTCCTGCCTTCTGCAGCATCTCTAGAAACTATGACAGGCTAACTAGTGAATTTTTAAGTAGAGTAAAACTTCAGAGCCCATAGTTCCTTACTTGAAACTAATCCCTTATAGAAGAACACTGAGATTATTTCTAATCTAATCAGACAATATTACTATTATAAGCAATATTGTTACAAATATCCTGGAACATAAGTCTCTGTACATAGGTACAAAAACATCTATTGGAAAATTTCCTGGAAGTGGAAATGCTCGGTCAAAAGTTATGTACACTTAAAATGCTGAGGTATATCAACAAATTGTTCTTCGTAGAGGTCATATCCATAAATCCTCACCAACGACGTATAAGAGTATCTGTTTCATTCCCCACTTGAGTCGACTATATTCTGAAGTTTTTTATCTTTGCCAACTTAATAAGTAAAAAGTGGGAACTAATTTAGTAGTACTTTGTATTTCTCTTATTATGAGTAAAACTGAACACATGGAAGAGACATCAAGACACTGGGCTTTCATGTACACAGCGAGTATGTGAGACGTGGTGGTGTCCTTCAGGTGCTCACTTCTCTGGTCCCCTGGGAATATAATTTGAGCGTCCCAGTAAGACATTGTAAACCCAGAAGCCAGACCTTAATTATGCTGAAAACTGTAATCACTCTAGAAAAAATCATGCCCCCAACTTTGAGGAGCTGCTAGCAGCTTTAGAAGAAATAGCCATGGGCTACAATGACAACAGTGGAGATGTGTAGCTAACCCCGCCATGCTCATTGGCAGCAGGAGAAGGCAGAATACTGGAGAAATATAAGAATGACTAAGGAAGTCAGGGAGTGCCCCAGACACTCATAAAAAAGAAGGGGCTCAGGGCTCCTGGGTGGCTCAGTGGGTTAAGCCTCTGCCTTCTGCTCAGGTCATGATCTCAGGGTCCTGGGATGGAGCCCCACACTGGGCTCTCTGCTCAGCAGGGAGCCTGCTTCCTCCTCTCCCTCTGCCTGCCTTTCTGCCTACTTGTGATCTCTTTCTCTCTGTCAAATAAATAAAGTCTTAAAAGAAAAAAAAGAAGGGGCTCCATTGGCTTTGAAGGCTCATGAACACTACTAGTTAAGGGTGTAAAGTGAATTTCACTGTAATAGAACAAAGGCTGTCAATGTAGTAAAACTGGATATTAAAATAAATAAGAACTACTTTGCATTCACAACTAACACCATATACTGCTATAATTATACATGGCCAATGGCTTTACTCAAAGAAAATAAATGTGGGACGCCTGGGTGGCTCAGTTGGTTGGGCGGCTGCCTTCGGCTCGGGTCATGATCCCAGGGTCCTGGGATCGAGTCCCGCTTCGGGCTCCTTGCTCAGCAGGGAGCCTGCTTCTCCCCCTGCCTCTGCCTGCCTCTCTGCCTGCTGTGCTCTCTCTCTGACAAATAAATGAGTAAAATCTTTTAAAAAAATTAAAAAAAAAATAAATGTGACATGATATGAAATTTATATAAATATGTAAGCTCATTTTCTAGCATCCACCAGTGAATTATCAAATGGGAAATGAATAAAGAGTTTACGGAGGAGGAAAAAGGAATTAATGCACAGAAAGTCTACAGCTTCATAAAACTAACACACACACACACACACACACGAGTACCAGTAAAACATGGGCTCTCTCTGTATTATTTATTATAACTCCAGTTGAATCTATAATTATATGAATAAGTTTTTCTATTTAGAAAAGTCTACATCCTCAATAGTAATTAAATGAATGCAAATCAAAACAAAATTAAGTTCTGGTTACATAACATGGATGGCAGTGCAAATGAAAAATGTTGGCAGGGGCTCCTGGCTGGCTCTTGATCTTGGGGTTGTGAGTGTAGAGATTACTTAAAAATAAAATATTTTGGGGGCACCTGGGTAGCTCAGATGGTGAAGCATCGGCCTTCAGCTCAGGTCATGACTCCAGGTGCTGGGATCCAGCCCCATGTCCCGCTCCCAGCTCGGTGGGGAGTCTGCTTCTCCCTCTCCCTCTGCCTCACCCCCTGCTTGTGCTCTCTCTGTCTCTGTCTCTCTCTCTCAAATGAATTAGAAAAAAATCTAAAAAAGAAATTAAAAAATAAAATTTATTTTTTAAATGTTGCAAAAAAAGATGGGAGACATGTTACCCTCTTACATTGTTAATAACATTGCAAGTCAGTTTAATTAGTTCTGAAACAATCAGAGTTTTAATTTTCTACAGTTAGAATTTTATATAGGTCATTGTGCAGTTCTTTTTCCTTGGATTTTTTAATTTTGAAAATCCTGCATTCTTCTTTTAATATGGGAAAGTAAGGAAAGCTAAGGGAGTGACAACTCTCTGTACTTAATGCACATTTTTCTGTAAATTTTAAAATGATCAAGATAAGTCTATTAATTAAGAAAGAGGGATGCTTGGGTGGCTCAGTTGGTTGAGCGTCTACCTTCTTTAGCTCAGATCATGATCCTGAGGTCCTGGGATATAGTCCTGCATGGGTCTCCTTGCTCAGAAGGAGCCTGCCTCTCTCTCTCTGCCTGCCACTCCCCCTGACTGTTCTCTTTCCCTTTCTGACAAATAAATAAATAAAATCTTAAAAAAAAAAAAAGAAAAGAAAAAGAGAAAAGAAAGAAAAAAGAAGCTGTGAATACATGAAAAGTTATTGAACTGTATGCTTTAAACTGGGTAATTGTTTGAAATATTAATCACATCTCAATAAAGCTGCTTTCTTTAAAAAGTAAAAGAACAGGAAATGTGTATTTTGTACTTCCTAGAGCAACCACAAAATAAAATATAAAAAGCCATAGTGAAAATTATAATTAAAATGCAATACTAAAACAGGTTCAAATAACCCAGAAGACGGAACAGAGAAATGAAAAACAGAGAGGAAAAGCAGATGACCAATAATAAAATGATAGATGTAAATCCAAATCTATCAATAACTACATTTATTTGTAAATGACCTACATATAAAGTAAAAGAGAGATTATCAGAGTAGTTGAGCAAATTGCTGGCAGCTCTACTGTAAGAGTGGGAATTCCAAGGCTTGGGTTCCTCATCTGTGACACAAATCCATCGTAGGTGCAGTACGCATCTGGGTCACCCCCTTATTATTCCCATGGGACTTGGGGGCAAGCGAACGATGTGACGGAGGAGCGCTGGCTCCTCCCGGCCGCAGGGGGCGCTGTGGTGCGGGCTTGGGTCGAGTCCCAGCGTGCACCGCGCGGGGGCTGGGCCTGCGGGGCTGGGTGGGGCGGGAGGCCGCGCGCGGATGGAGGTGCTGCGGGGCCGCACGGGGGTACGGAATCTCTCCGGCCGGGGGCTGGGCGGGATCCCCAAGGGCCATGGCCGAGCGGGCTCCGGTAAGCGGGGTCGTGGAGGATGCGGGCCGTGTCGAAATTCGTCCCTGTCGGGGTCTGGAGTGGGGTCCCGAGTCGGGGAATGAAGCAGCGGGGGTCTGTCCGTGACCCAGGACTGAGCTCCGAGCCCCTGGTCGGTGAAGGCGCGGTGTAGGTTCTCGAGTTCTGCAGTGGAGTGGGAAGAAAGGGGCCGAGTGGAGAAATCCAGGGTCTTACCCGTCGTCCCCTCAGGTTACCCGCTTTTTCCCGCCGTGTGTTGGGGCTCTTGTTCCGTGCTCTGCTGGTGAATGTAGCCTCAGCGGCTACACCTCAATAAACGGATGAAAAAAGTTGGGGGAAGGAAGAGTGGGCATGAGAGGACCTGGAGACTGGTGGCTCTAGGAGATGCGAGAAAATGTGAAACCAGTTGGGGTTGTTAATGGAAAATGGGAACACTGGTTTTAGAGTTTAAAACGCGTATCCTGAGCTTAATCCAGGAAACGGTTAAATTCAATTAAGTATAATCTGCCTACCTATGCAAGTTTTCCTTCTACCCTTCCTGAAATTTCATATCTAATAATCTTACTAATGTAATGCATTTTCTTCCCTTCTGCTTTTCACCCCCTCCTGCAACAGGTGTAGGATACAGGGAACTTTTCTGGACTACTATCTTTGCAACTTCCTATGAGTCTGTAATTATTTCAAAATAAAAAGTTTTTTTCAAAGTCTTGCATAGCAGTAATTGCTTGCTGCTAAGTAAAGGATCCCCCTGTAGATGGTACACCTGCTCAAAAGTCTGCTAGTCATTCATTCACTAGGTGGGTCCAGTAGACTTCTGTGATCACGGTACCATCCAGAGAGGAGGAGACTTTACCATAGTTTCCTCTTGTCTCTTAAAGACGTGGACATTGAAAGACAGTAGCTTGAAAGTGAAAATGTGGGACGCCTGGGTGGCTCAGTTGGTTAAGCGGCTGCCTTCGGCTCAGGTCATGATCCCAGGGTCCTGGGATCCAGTCCCACATCGGGCTCCTTGCTCAGCAGGGAGCCTGCTTCTCCCTCTGCCTCTGCCTGCCACTCTGCCTGCTTGTACTCTCTCTCTGACAAATAAATAAATAAAATCTTAAAAAAAAAAAGAAAGTGAAAATGTATGCATGTACTGTTTGCGATTCTAGGTAACAATGACATTTGATGATGTGGCCTTATATTTTTCGGAGCAAGAGTGGGAGATCCTGGAGAAGTGGCAGAAGGAAATGTATCAGCAAGTGATGAAGACCAATTATGAGACTCTTGATTCCCTGGGTAAGATGGCTTCAAAGGAATCATTTTTGGGGAACCTGCCTAATATCAGCAGGGTTTCTGTTCTGTATTAGCTATTGCTGGTTGAATATGATTCTTTGCCTAATTTACACTCAGAATATGTCATTAACTTCCTATTATGGCCTGGGAATATTTAACTTGCCCCTTTTTATCTAGTGGAATCTGCACCCCTCGATCTAATTCTGCAGTCTCTTTCACCTAAACCCTCCCTTGTTTTTCCCACAGTTACAATTATTAAATAATATAATCATCTCTCTCACTTTTTAAGTGTACTTTTATTTTTTTAACTGATACTTTGATGCCTACTTATGTTGCCTAAATATGATTAATTTTTATCATAAGAACTGGGAAAATAGCTCTCTGGTAGAGGGAGAAAGAGCAGTGGGATGAGACATTTAGGTATCCCTAGAGAAATACTCAGGGGGCAGATTTGAAGAGAAATATGTGGAGATTATACCTTGCTGTTTATCCAACTTGCTCTAATTCATCCTTGTATCATTAAAACCATTTCTACTGTTTTCACTTAAATGATGATCTCAGTAAAGCCTGTAACATTCTCTCCCTCCTTTGGGGTTTATAACCTCTTCCATCTGAGACACAAAGGACAAGATGAGCCAATTGTGTGAAATCAGGGGGGAGAGAATTCTAAGCAGAGGAAGGACTAGTGCAGAAGTTCAAGGGTTGGAATGTATGTGCTCAGGGTGTGGCGGGAGCCATGGGGAGGCTACCGGAGCACATGTGTAGAAGGCTAGGAGAAGGGGACAGTGGTATACCAAACGAGGAAGGGGCCTCTAGGATTTTATTGTAGCTGAAGGGAAGATAAGATGATGAGATGATTTACACAGGTGTAGTATGTCAGCATTTGTTTTTTAACAATTAATTACTTGAGTTGCTATGTGGAGAATGGACGGCAGTGCACATCAAGGAAAAGAAAGACACCAGCCAAGAATCTCAGCAGGGCAGGTGAGGCTTCATGGGGCAGCTGAACCAGGTAGTTAGTAATGAAGAGAGAAGTAGGCGGGCTCTGGATATCTTTTGGAGGTAGCATTCCAGAGTTTGCTGGTGGATTGGATGTGGAGCCTCAGGGTGAAAGAAGAATCAACTCCTAGATTTTTGGCTTGAGTATGTTGAAGGCAATGGCTTTATTTACTGACAGGACGAAGCTTAGGGAGAGAGCCTTAAGTTTGAGATGCTTATTAGACATTTATATGGAAATATATGTAATTGGGTATCCGAGACCAGAATTTCAAGTGAAGATCAGGACTGGATTCACAAATCTGGTGTTTTAAAGCTGAGGGCTAGATGGGATCATCTAGCGAGAACATGTAGATAGGGCAGAGTACTGGGACTCTTCAACTTTGGGAGTTCAAGCTAAGCAGTTTGAGGCCGGTAAAGTACGAGAAACTAGAGCCATGTGCTAATCCAGTGTTGACTTTGGAGTTATCACAGCTAGTGTCCGCGGGCTTGGAAAATCCAATCTGATTGTCCCACATTTTAAAACCCGAAGGGCATTATTTACAAATGATTTTCTTTCTCTCTCTCTCTCTCTCTCTCTCTCTCTTTTTTTAAAGATTTTATTTATTTATTTGACAGAGAGGAGAGAGATCACAAGCAGGCAGAGAGGCAGGCAGAGAGAGAGGGGGAAGCAGGCTCCACGCCGAGCAGAGAGCCTGACGTGGGGCTCGATCCCAGGACCCCGAGATCATGACCTAAGCCGAAGGCAGAGGCTTTAACCCACTGAGCCACCCAGGCGCCCCTCTCTCTCTTTTTTTTAAGATTTTATTTATTTATTTGAGAGAGAGAGAGAGCACCAGCAGAGGGGAGGGGCAAAGGGGGAGGGAGAAGCAGATTCCTCACTGAGTGGGAAGCCGGATGTGGGACTTGATCCTGGACCCCAGGATTATGACCTGAGCTGAAGGCAGATGCTTAACCGACTGAGCCGCCCAAGTGCCCTACAAATGATTTTCTTTACAGAACGTCCAGATATCAGCCCCCAGAGATTAGAGTTTAGCAGGTCCAGCCTCAGGCCCAGGAATCTACATTTTTAACAAGCACTTCAGGTGCTGCTAATGCCGATGGTACCCAGTTCACTTTGAGAAACACTGACCCGAGGGCTGAGCAGTAGGTGACTCTACTATACAGTATCCGTTGCATCTTCTAAAATCACTCCATTGCTTTATAACCACCCTTCTTCCCTTCATGCTTATGTCATTAGACACGTTACTCTCTCCCCCATCATAATCTTTGTCATTGAACAACTTCCTAGTTCCTTCACTGTACCTCAATAGTTAGTTTCCTTGGATGTGGGGAGTCTAGTCAGAAGTGTTTAGTGATCGGCCTCCCTCCTTGACCCCCTGTGATTTTGCTTTTTATTGTTTTCATAATGATCATTTGTTAATGCTTTCTGCCCCAATCTGTTGGCCTTTTAAAAATCATTGCCCTTCACTTCTCTGTTTTCTTTAATTTTGTGAAATATTGCAGAGGACATTTAAGCTAAACAGTTTTGGTTAGGCTATATTTTATTGTCATTCATGTAATTTCAAGGGTGTCGATTTTTTTAACCTAACTTTGATGATGTATCTTCAGGAATCGAAGTTAACTGTGAAAATCACATTTAGTAAAATACTCAGGTAAACCCAGACTGAGTCTATGTGGACTGTCTTTGCAGGTGGCATTTTCTCCAAGCCAGATTTGATCACCTGGATAGAACAAGGGAGAATTCTGTTAATCAGAGACCAGGGACCCTTGGAGAAAAACATGACACTTAGCCCTTCTACCGATGAGCAGTGGGACTTGCAGAAGACTGGAAAGTTGCCGTATTTTGGTGAGTATGATGGATTTAGGGTCATGACTCATTTCATTTTCCTGAATCTTCCTGGATAGGCAGCTGGACACAGTGAATAGGAAACATTGTTTTGGTGGAGAATGTTAGGTTTTTTTACTCAAATGGGAAACAAACACAAGAATGTATTACTATTTATAAAGAGGGACATTGTGTGTGTTTCATTGAAAAAAAAAAAAAATTATGACCCTGGAATGTGTCCTTTACTTGCTCTGTAAAAGAGCAAGTAAAGGACACACTTGTCAAGCCCTGAGGAACAACCACCTTCTCCATCACACCATTGTGTCCATTTGAATATAGAGAAACGGAAAACTGTCCAATTGGTATAACATATTATTTTTTATGATACAGAGTTTTAGAACTTGGGTTTTTTTTTCAAGTTCCTTTTGAAGGATTCCTTTTCGAATTCCTTGTATTGTAAGAAAAACATTGGAAACACTTTATAACACTTTAAATACTTAAGGGAATATGTAATTTTTTAGACTATGCTAATGTTTTATTAAATGGAGATCTTCTAAGTCCCTGGAAGTCAAATGATTCTCTTGAAGAGGAGGGGATTTGAACCCAGGGAATGTATGGTGAGGTCCACCAAAAGAATAAAAGAATTCCCGAGGACTTTATTTCATTGCCACCGTCTCTTATTTCATTCATCTAACGAGTATATAGTCCCTACCGTGTTCATAGGACTGTCAGTTATTACTTAGGCTGGGGCGGAATGGAGAGATCTATATATCTGTATGTATATTCTCCTATAGGAGTTTATTGTCTTACTGACCTGACATGGCAGTTAAGTTAGTCGATTATATTGAACTGTTGGGCTAGTCCTCTATAAAATAGGGCTGTATACAATTTAATAAAATGGTAAGTGGCAATGGTAGTAGACATGTAGGGATTTAGAGGAGAATGAGTAGAGTAGAGAGAGCAGTTTCCCAAGAGGACTTCTAAGAAAGTAGGATTTAAAATACAAAGAATGTGCAGATTTTTTGTACATTGATCTTCTCTAACAGAGAGGAGGGGTCATACGTGAGCTGAGACTCGGAGGTGGGAACAAGCCCATTGTATTTAGAAAATGTATAGCTGAATGTTATTCTTGGGATGGTATGGGATATGGAGAAGGGGAAACATAAATGAATGTCAGATTATCTAAGGCTAGGAAAGCCAAGGCAAAGTTTGACTTCATCCTTTAGAAAGGGAGGACCTAGAAAGATTTCTGAGTACCAAAGAATGAACAACTTTAGTGGCTATCCCTAAAAACTAATGTTCCTTTCGTGCCAGGTGGAACTCACCGAATGATCACAACTGCTCCTCTGCCTGGAATAAATAGTAAAGTGATAAGAAATAGGATTCAAGGAGTCACGGAAGTATGCTCTAGACATCAGCTGTGGGGCGCTTACTAAATGACATCACCCAGTTGGAAAAATAACCTATATTGGTGTTAAGATGAACCACAGAGCATAATCGGAGTTCTTTTCTGGGGGCAGGCCCACCCTTCCTGACAGGTGAATTTTCCTCCTGTGTAAAGAGACCTAAAAAAGGAGAGCCCCAGGACTCAGTTCAACAGGTGGGAGAAAAAGCAGTTCTGAAATATAGAGGCTGCAGTGAGCATCTGGAGTTGTTTCTCTAGTTTTTGTGGGTGAGAATAAGGTGCTAACTCATTAATTCCCTGTTTCCTATCATCATGGCTTTTCCTTTGGGAACCTTTCTTACAATGCGGGGTTCCTTGAAAAAGGGAATTATCTCCATAGTAGTCTTTGTGAATTTAGTCAATTGCCATTTGACATTCCTAAGGAAGATACTTTCTAGGAACATTTCTTCCAGAAA
Organism: Potos flavus; assembly: GCA_028534135.1. Classification (NCBI taxonomy): domain Eukaryota; kingdom Metazoa; phylum Chordata; class Mammalia; order Carnivora; family Procyonidae; genus Potos; species Potos flavus. The sequence continues at coordinate 88,171,521 of CM052887.1, read as the reverse complement.
GCTTTTCCTGAAATCTGTGGTAGAAGGGGCAAGAATATGACCCAAAGCCTTATTTCCCAGATTTAAGGTAATAGAATGGTCATATTCTCAGACTCTCATCTTTATTTTCTTCCAACTTCTGCTTACCCTCTGAGGGTCATTCATAAGTTCACAAGATACATTTGCCTGCAATTTTTTTGGCCACACTAAGCCCTTTCTTAACACATAATGGAAGGATTTGCGTATCACAGTTAAATATAATTTACTTGTGGAGGCAGATGCACAGAGTCATCAAAATCAATGAGATTCCTTTTCCTGTGCTGTTAGAGATGTGAAGACAATTCTTGAGCCCACCATAGCACAGACACATTACTGGTAAGGGTGGGTCTTCTTTTTTTCTCTCCAGGTGACCAAGGAACTCTCGGGGCCAAAGAGGAGGAAGGCCATTTAAATGGTTTCCTAAAGCAGGGTTCATGTGCTACCTTACCAGGGGAGGAAAGAAAGATCTTATCAGATCAAAGAGCTGCCTTACAGCATCCAAGTCTCCAAGAAATAGGGACCGTACATGAAAACCTCGACCTCAGAGCGTCTAATCAGGATAAGAACAGTCCATGGCATAAGCTGATAGGTACTCCAGGTCACTTGGAGATTCTACCAGGACCAAGATTTTATTCCTGCTTTGTCTGTAGGAAGGTCTTTCAGCTAAAGAGGGACTTGGTAAAGCACAAAAGAAACCACTCTAAGAGCCAGCCCTGTAAATATTCAAAGTACAAAAACAAATCCAGAGGGAACCCTGAACTCAGGTGGAACCGGCTGATCCCGCGTAGGAAGCAGCGTTTCCAGTGTGGCAAGTGTGAGAAGAGCTACTGTCTCAAATGCAGCGTGGTCGCTCACCACCGGGTCGCTCACACGGGACAGCGGCCCTTTCCGTGCCCCGTGTGTGACAAGACCTTCCAGTGTAAAGCCACTCTGAAGAAGCATCTGTGTCTGCACCAAAGGGAGAAGCCATTTTCCTGTGAGCAGTGTGGCAAGGGTTTCATCCAGCAGTGCAAGCTCACCGAGCACCTCAGGGTGCACACTGGGGAGAAGCCTTTCCAATGTCCGGAGTGCGACAGAGGCTTCCGCCTGCAGAGGAGTTTGAAGGCCCATCTTTGCCAACACAATGAGAAGAAGCCCTTCCATTGCCCAGAGTGTGGCAGAAGCTTCTCCCGGAAGGCGGCCATGAAGGCCCACCAGAGGACACACAGTGGAGAGAAGCCGTTTTCTTGTGACGAGTGTGGTAGGAAATTCACACACAAGACGAAACTCACTGAACACATCCGAGTCCACACGGGAGAGAAGCCCTTCCAGTGTCCCGAGTGTACGAGAAGTTTCCGCCTAAAGAGAAGCCTGAAAGCCCATCTGTTTCAGCACAGTGGGAAGAAGCCGTTCCAGTGCCCGGAGTGTGACAGGAGCTTCTCCTGGAAGAATGCCATGAAGGCCCATCAGCGTTTACATAGTGAGGAGAAGCCGTTCTCCTGCGGGGAGTGCGGCAAGAGGTTCACCCGGCCCTCCAAGCTCGCTCGCCACAGCAGGGTCCACAGCAGGCGAAAGGAATTCTCCTGTGACGAGTGCAAAAAGACCTTTCCTCGGCAGTCAAGGCTCACGGAGCACCTCAAGGTCCACACCAAAGAGAAGCCCTTCTCCTGCTCGGAGTGCAGCCGGAGCTTCAGCCGACACTCGCACCTCAGCGAGCACATGAGGCTTCACAGCGGGGAGGAGCCTTTCCAGTGCCCCGAGTGTGGCAAGAGCTTCTTCTGGAAGGCGTCCATGAAATTCCACCAGCGGACACACAGGGGCGAGAAGCCCTTTGCTTGTAGTGAGTGTGGTAAGACCTACACTCAGCAGTCTCAGCTCACTGAACATAAGAGAATCCACAGTGGAGAGAAACCCTTCCAGTGTCCCGAGTGCAGTAAAAGTTTCCGTCTCAAAGGGAATTTGAAAAGCCACCTGTTCCAGCACAGTGACAAGAAGCCATTCTCCTGCGGTAAATGTGGCAAAAGTTTCACCCAGCAGTATAGGCTCACTGAGCACATTCGAGTCCATAGTGGGGAGAAGCCCTTCCAGTGTCCCGAGTGCGACAAGAGCTACTGCATAAGGGGGAGTTTGAAGGTGCATTTGCACACGCACAGTGGCGAGAAGCCCTTCAGGTGCTCCGAATGTGGCAAGGGGTTCCTCCAGAAGAGAAGTTTGAAGACCCATCTGCACCATCACAGAGGGGAGAGGCCTTTCTCTTGTGATGAGTGTGGAAGGAGCTTTACGTACATGGGGGCACTGAACACCCATGTCGCGGTGCATGCCAGCGAGAAGGCCTTCGGTGTCTAGGTCAAGCCGTGCAGAAAGGAAGCAGCGACAGCTTTGAGTGGAGCTAGCAGCTCTTGGGTCCGTGGCACAAGCTGGATAAGGAATTCGCAGAACGCTGGCCTCGGATAGATGGCCAGCTGCACCGCAGGCAGGGCGTGATGGCCCCTTGACAGAGACTCCGAAGGGTACGGACATAAAAGTGAGGCATCTCCGCTCTGTAATCCCCATGGGCAAGGCCTGCCCGTCATGGAACATTTTCTTCCCACTTCCTGTTCCCAGGCCTCCTTATTTAAATTTGTGTTGAGATTTTCAGTTTTCTCATAGTGAATTTTCATTTTTTTTAAAAAAATATTTTATTTATTTATTAGAGAGAGAGAGAGATCACAAGTAGGCAGAGAGGCAGGCAAAGGGGGGGGGGGGCAGAAAGCAGGCTCCCCGCGAGCAGAGAGCCCGATGCGGGGCTCGATCCCAGGACCCTGAGATCATGACCCGAGCCGAAGGCAGAGGCTTTAACCCACTGAGCCACCCAGGCGCCCCTGAATTTTCATTTTTTCCCACATGGTGAGAGAGCATCTGTGTCTCGGGAGGATTTCTCTCTATTGCCAAAAATAAATGTCATCTCCCATCTCCTTTGTTAACAGTGGCACACATAAGTGTCATTTCCCCTCTGGATTAATGTAAAGCACCTAAAAGTCCACCATTGCCAGTAGCAAGCAAAGACTTGTATCTAACCCCTCTGCATTTTCAACGGGGTATGTCAATTCTCCAAGAAACAGACTTGCCTTAATATCGGGGTCTCTTATGTAACTACCAAACGGAAAAATACTGCCAGTCCAGGACATCACTCCATTTTTTGTTCCGTGGCTTAATCTATCATTGTAAGGTGATTTTTCAGCCTGTTCTAGCAAACCTTTGTCTGTCTCTGGGATTGTCAATCTTTTAACCTCATTCCTACGAAATTGTATAGATTTGCTTCCTTAGGGAATCCTTGGGGCCTGTGTAAATTTTCCATGCGGATTACCTGAATCAGCCAGAACTAAGGGCACCCTACAAATCAGTGTTTATACAAAAAGGAGAGATGCCACCTCTGGTTGGTACATCCCTGTAGGTGCAAGCATCTCGGTGAGTCCTTGGTGCCTTTGTGCAAAGAAAAAGACACTTTCCAAACCCATGGCAGGGCGCGTGTGGGCTGGACGTCAGCCTTGGCTGGCGTCTTCATCGGCGTACCTCAGGACAACTCTGTGCCTGCCTGGGAGACATGCTGAAAATGCCGGCCCTGGGGACCCTCCCCAGATATCCTGAGTGACGGTCTTTTCAAGTGAACTCGTTTGAAACGTTTCGGAACATTTGATGTAGTGAATGGCGAAACTGGAAGAAGGAAAGCTCTGTTTGAAAGCATTCTAGTCATCCCGTGAAGTTGAGGTTAGGCCTTTTCCTTTAAGCCTTTTCTCTCCTCTGTTTTGTAATAAAGCTTCTTGTGATAAAAGTTTCTTACATTATGGGTGTATCAGCTCAGGCTGCCATAACAAAATGCTGTGGCTTAAACCACAGCAACTTATTTTCTTGCAGTTCTGAGGGCTGGAAGTCCAAGATCACGGTGCCAGCAGGGTTCTGATGAGAACTGGCTTCCTGGGTCCTCATATGGCTTTTTCTCTGGGTACAGGGTGGGGGTGGGGGATCTCAGGTGTTTCTTCCTCTTATTAGGAGGACATTAATCCTACTAACAGCTAGTTCTGTGTGTCTGCCCATCTCCCGAGCCACAGCTTGTGTAGTGATGTCATGCGTTCTCTGTTAGGTGCTGGTGACTTTCAAGTCTACAGATCCGTATCCATAGTTGAATTCCTCCTGAGTATTTCTGACTCCCACAGGCATCTCAAACACAAAATGCCCAGAATAGGACTCCTCATCCATATCAACCCTCACTCTGCACCTCTGCCTTATACTCTCTTGCATTTCCCACCTCTAAAGTTATACTAACTCATCTCCAGAGCTGTAAATCTGATAATGATCCTAGGTTTTCCTACACCCAGCCTGTCTCCCGAATTCCTCCCAAACGCCCTTATCTCTACCATCACCCCTAACTTAAGCCAACTTTTAAAAATGTTTATATATCAACGGTTTTTTCCTGCAGTGCATTCATCCCCCTTGTAACAGACTGGTTTTCCTAAAATGCAACTCTAATGTTATTCTCAAAAAATATTTTTAGAAGTTTCTGATTTTATTAAAAATGCAAACTCTAACAAGACATTAGGAAAAAACCTCCGAGCTGACCCAGACCTGCCTTTTCAGCTTGAGCTTGTTACCTCTTCACCATATGATCTTCACTCTTACCAAACGACTCTTATCTTCCCCAAGTGCATCATAGCCTCATGACTGCTCCCTCATCTTCTAACTCCTCGTTCCACCGTTCAGGCTCAACACCGGGAATATTTGAGGTATGCACACAATGTCAGTGCATCCTCTAAATAGCTTTCTCTAATAGCACTCTTTGCATTCACCTGTAACCTGCCTGCTTCCCTCACAGACTGAACCCCTTCCAGGGCAGGAATTTGATCTTGGTTTTGCATTTTCTCCATCCAGATCAAGCCGTTCTGTGGCTTAATACTTGGATCTGTAATATACCCACTAACACAGGGCGAGTGGGGGTGAAGGAGCACTGAACTATGTAGGACTTGATTATGGACTTGAGGGTTCTAGGGAATCAGGTAGACACAACTGCAAAGCAGCTAGACAGGAATAGTTGGATGGGCACACGTTCTCACATATACACAGAAACTCTACCCACCCCCTTCTAAATGATCCCGTAGACCATAATTCCAAAACCCATAAAGAGATCTAAGTTTAAATGGCCCAACAAGACAAAATCAGAAGATGAATTCACTCCATATAAATTTAAAATAATAGTGAAGTCTGGAAGATATCTTAAAATCAGTACATTTCATTCACCGAAATATAAATGAATTCTAACATTTAAAAATACTAGGAAGTAAAAAGTGAAGAAGTGATACACAAACAAGTGGATATGAAAAAGAGCCTTGGAAATGAGAAAGTGAAGTTACTGACTGAACTAAGATCCTGAGTAGAATAAGCTTTAGGAATCTACCCAGAATGAAGTAGAGAAATATGAAAAATAAAAGTATGAAAGCAGTGAAGATACATGGTGAGTCGAGAGCTTTCAACACATAACTAACAGTTCCAGAAGGAAAAAAATAATAATAATAGGGACTGGCTGAGTAGCGATACCTGAAAATGGCTGAGAGGTTTCCAAAGTTCTCAATTGAGAAGTGCACTTCCCTTACATAGGAGGATGGTAGAAATTAATCCACACCTAGCAATGACGGTGTAACTAGCCTCAAGAATAAGGAGAAAAATTGGGGCACCTGGGTGGCTCAGTGAGTTGCATCTGCCTTCGGCTGAGGTCATGATCTCAGGATCCTGGGATCAAGCCCTTGGGATCAAGCCCCACGTCAGGCTCCCTGCTCAGCGGGGAGTCTGCTCCTTCCCCCCTGTTCATGCTCACTCACTCTCAAATAAATAAATAAATCTTTAAAAAGAATAAGGAGAAAAACATGAAGGGCATGGAGAATTTGGAAGATTATAGGTATGATTATTATCTGGATTTTGAGGATGGTTTCGTGAACTTATACATATGTCAAAACTTACCAAATTATAAGTTTTATTTATTTTTTTTAAGATTTTATTTATTTATTTGACAGAGAGAGAGAGATCACAAGTAGGCAGAGAGGCAGGCAGAGAGAGAGGGGGACGCAGGCTCCCTACTGAGCAGAGAGCCCGATGCAGGGCTTGATCCCAGGACCCTGAGATCACTACCCGAGCCGAAGGCAGAGGTTTTAACCCACTGAGCCACCCAGGCGCCCCTATAAGTTTTAAATATATACAGTTTATGGTATGTCAATTGTACCTCAATGAAGCTGTTAAAAAAATCAAGATCAATCACTAATATGTTAATATATAGTTTCTAAAACAGCTGAAGAAAAAAGGAATATAGAAAAGTTTCAATCCACCTGAAGGCAGGAAAAGAAGAAAATAAATTCCAGGGTAATGAAAATAATAAAGTAAAATGAGTTAAGTATACAGAAGATTGTCAGATATTTTAAAACTTCATACTTAGCATACAAAATTTACAAGAGCAATGACTACAAACAGTAAAGAATGAAAATAAAATGATAGAAAAAGATTTACTGAACGAAGTCTAGTGAAACTATATGAGAACAAGTTAGAAATCATGGCAAAATCCGTAAAAATCCACTAAGAAGATTTTAGAATCATGAACTTGTTTGAAAAAGAAAAAAAAGAATCATGAACTGTAAGCACCTAACAATGTAGATTTGTAATAAGAAAAGCAAAAGTTATGGGGTGCCTGGGTGGCTTAGTTGGTTAGGTGTCTGTTCTCCACTCAGTGCTGAATAGCTTCTCCCTCTCCCTCTGTGAGCTCTCTCACTTTCACTCACTCTCAAATACATAAAATCCTAAAAAAAAAAAAAAAAGTTAACCGACCAAAATAAACATACCATAATTTTAGTTGGATAGTTAGCATAGCTTTCATAAATGTGTGCATCAGGCAATAAACTTAAGAAGTATTAATAATCTGATGTCAAGAGCAAAAAATTTACTAGTTTTGCCCAATGGAAAGCCCTGCATAGGAAATAACATCAGTTTTAAACACATACAGAGGACTTACGAAAATTAACTATGTAATTTGTTACAATGATGTCTCAACATATTTTTAAAAGTCCATTTTATGGTGATCAAACTTCTCCTACCATGAAGTGTTAATTTAAGAATAAGAACGAAAATTTTAAACTAAAAACAAAACTTGCTAGGCTTAGAAACTTTAAAAATACCCTCCTAATGAACTCCTAGGTTAAAGAGGAAATCACAGTGCAATTTTAGAATAAACATTAAAAGTTATATATTACTGTATTTGTGAACTGAAGTTAGAATGACAGATAAATCGTGTTTGTACACATATATATTGTAAAATTTTGTGAAAATAGTCAAAAAGTTTCATAGTCAAAAAGCAGGACAAAGGGAGTTTTCAATGAACTCTTCCTCTGGAGATAGCTAATCCTTTCTTTAATGTTCCCATAGAGCTTCATACTTTCCTCTGTTAATAGTATTACTGAATATTGTTTTGACATCGTTTTTTCACAAGCCTGTGTCCCTTCCCATGAGATGCCAAAACTCAGTGATGATTTGATTAGTTTATTTACATGTATCTTGCAATGTCAAAGATATTTCGAAGGTGTGGGGCACCTGGGTGGCTCAGTTGGTTAAGTGTCTGCCTTCGGCTCAGGTCATGATCCTGGGATCGAGCCCCACTATTGGGCTCCCTGCTCAGCAGTGAGCCTGCTTCTCTCTCTGTCTCTTTCCTCTGCTTGTGCTCCCCCCCCAAATAAATAAATAAAATCTTAAAAAAAAAAAAAAAAGATATTCAGATGGTGTAAAGAATGTTCACCTGAGCCATTGGCTCAGCTTGAGTAATAAGTCATTAGCAGTACAAATCTGTGACTTACAATGGGGTAAACCTAGTAAACCCATCGTAAGTTGAAAATACTGTTGAAAACACCTAAACCTACTGAACATCATAGCTTAACCCAGCCTACCTTGAATGTGCTCAAAGCACATTAACCTACAGTTGGGCAAACCACCGAACACAAAGTCTGTTTTATCATAAAGTGTTGACTATCTCATGTAATGTATTGAATAGTGTACTGAAAGTGACAGACAATGGCTGTGTGGGTACCGATGGCTGTAAGCATATCGGGTTTTGCCCCTTGTGATCGTATGGCTGATTGGGAGCTGCAGCTGCCCATCACGAGAGAGGATCCCTCAGCATTCACCAGTCCAGGAAAAGATCAAAATTCAAAATAT
>CM052887.1:88133892-88163204 GCA_028534135.1 Potos flavus | reverse complement strand
GACCCCGAGATCATGACCTGAGCCGAAGGCAGAGGCTTTAACCCACTGAGCCACTCAGGCGCCCCACATTTTTGTGTTTTTATTGCCATTTCATTTTTCTCCCGTTTCTGTGAATTCACTGTTCATAATTTTGTGCATTTTCCTCCCAGGCAGTCTTTTGATTTTTAGAAGTTATTTCTATTCTCTGGATGCTTTTCCTTGTTGCAAATATCTTTTCCCAGTCTCACCTAATTTTGGCTACACTATTGTGTTTTTTGATGTAAAAAAAAGTTTTAAATCTTAATCTAATTTAATGTATTGTTCTATCCTTTGCACTTTGTACTTTCTATATTTTAAGACTATGTATATGAAAATATTCAAGCAGCATTACTTATAGCCACATTTTTTTTTAACTGGCCCTAAATATTTCATACTACCCTACCTTCTGTGGGCTGAATTGTATTCTCCCAAAATTCCTGTGTTGAAGTTCTAACCCCCGGTAAGTCAGAACAGATCTGTATTTGGACATAGGGCCTTTAAAGAGGCAATTAAGGTAGAATGAGATCATCATGGGTGGGCCCTAGTCCAATGGGAAGAGATTGGGAGGAAGACTGTGCAGCCAGAGTACCAACCTTGGGAGGACACAGGAAGGAGGCGCCCATCGGCAAACCAAGGAGTGTACAGAGGAAAGCAATGGTGCTGACACCTTGATCTCAGACTTCTGGCTTCCAGAACTGTGAGAAAGGTAATTTCTTTAACCTGCCCAGTCTGTGGTACTTTGTTATGGCAACCCTAGCAGATTAATACATTGCCTTGAATGACATCCATTTAAGAGTATAATTATAAAATTATGAGAAACATGGAAAACTTCGATGTGGTAAGTGTGAAGCAAGAAAAAAAATGATGTGTCTCAGAACCGTATAAAAAGTACATGTCTGTGGACAGAGACTGGAAATTTATATGAATAGAGCATTTACATGAAAGCATCAGAATTATAAATAACTTTTACTTTTTACATTTGTTTATTGTTAAATTTCATATATTTAATTTTTTTTTTAATTAAAAGAAAACCTTTAAGGTGGGTATAGCAATTACATGTAACTCAACACTTGAAGCACGTTGGGGCATGAAAAGTGAAAGACTCTTAAATTTAAGGTCCATTTAATATTTAGGTTATAAGACAGTTTTTTTATTTTATAGACTGGAAGTCACGTTTCTAATTTAAGTCCATGGGGTCAGCGATGCCATGTGTCTGCCTGACTCCCCGAGAATGAATTCCCAGCCTCCTGGCCCCTGAGGGAGGATTCTGAGGGGGGTCTGCAGAACAGAGGGCGGGGACCAGCTCCTTGACCCCCTTGGCGGGCTCACGTCCCTCGCTCGGTTCCCGGGACGGCCTCACAGATGATCCTACTCGCCTGGGGTCCGCCGAGGAGGAACCAACGCCCGCACCCGCTTTCCGTCCAGAGCTCAGTGAAGAGCGAATCTCCTCCCCACTTGCAGCTCACTCTGCACGTCCACCTCTCCGTCTGCCTCTCTCCAGCGCCTTTCGGTGCATCTGGGTCTCGGTCTTCGTCGTCTGGAGACCCGGCAGAGCCAGAGGACCCGCCACCGACAGCGCTGTGGCGGGTGCGGCCAGTCCTGCGCAGGCGGCTCCCGCGGGCGGCGCTGGCTCCTCCCGGTCGCAGGGGGCGCTGTGGGGCGGGCTTGGGTCGAGTCCCAGCGTGCACCGCGCGGGGGCTGGGCCTGCGGGGCTGGGCGGGGCAGGCGGCCGCGCGCCGAGGGAGGTGCCACGGGGCCGCCCTAGAGCTCGGCGTCTCCGGGGCTGGAGCCGGGCGGGAGCGCGAGGGGCCATGGCCGAGCCGGCTCCGGTAAGAAAGGCTCTCCGCGCGGACGCCCGGATGCGGGGCTCGGGGCGGGGCTCCGGGCTGCGGCTTCGCGGGTACCCATCCGGGGGCCTCGCGAGGCGGCTGCAGACGACGGGTGGAGCGGAGTCCGGGGGTCGTGCGAGGCTCCGAGTATACGGTCTAGACCCTGGACGGAGCCGGTGACCGCCACTTCTGGGACTTGTCCGTGGCCGCCCTCGCGAACAGACCGAGCGTGGTCCAGGCCTACTCAGTCGCGGGCCCGGCCTGGGCCGGGGGCGCCCGGGCGTGGCGGAGGCCGGCAAGGGAAAGGAGAGAAATGGGTCTGGTCCCAGCGGTGCGTGTTAGAGCTTGGCAGGTTTTACATCACAGCTACTGAGTTCAGAGCAAATGTTTTAAAAGACTTAAGATTTTGAGGGTTGAAGCGATTGTCTGGCAGAGGCTTGAATAAGATAATTTAGCCGCTAACGTGTTAACACAGTTTGCGTTGAGTGGAAGGAAGGAAGAGAAGTTGGAAGGAATAGAATAAGATGTAAAAACCGAGACAGAATACACGTTATTTGATTATTTAATGTCTTGTTGTAATCGAGGTTTAGAGGGAATGGCCATTATGTTTTTTAAAATTTTCATTTTGACCATTTTTTCTGATGATTAAACGAAATCATGAGGTTATTGATTTCCAAATAGCGTTAACAGTCTCCGCTAAGAAAATGCAATTTCTAGGATTAAATATTCGAAATATATGCAACACCTTTATGGAGAAATTATAAATAAATGGGAAATAACCAGGCCTATAGATGGAAAGACTAAATACAGTAAAAATGATACTTTTCTTCCAACTTAATATATACATTTACTGCAGTTTTATTAAAATGGCAGTAAGATTTCTGTGAATTTAGACATTTTTTTTAAAGATTTTATTTATTTATTTGACAGAAAGAGATCACAAGTAGGCAGAGAGGCAAGCAGAGAGAGAGAGAGAGGGGCAAGCAGGCTCCCCACTGAGCAGAGAGCCGGATATGGGGCTGGAACCCAGGACCCTGAGATCACAACCTGAGCCGAAAGCAGAGGCTTTAACCCCCTGAGCCACCCAGGCGCCCCAGAATTTAGACAGATTCAGAATTTCATTTGGAAAAATAAAGGTCAAGATATGATTCTGAAAAAAGAACAACGAAAGAGGAATTGCACTAGCAGATAATAAAACTTACTATAAGCCCGTAGAATTACTACCGTGCTGTTTTGTCCAGGGATAGGCACACAGAGCAGTGCAAATGGAAAGAGGACCCAGATGCAGACTGTACTGTGCTGAATAGTGTCTCCCCCAAATTCATGTCCTTCCTGGAACCTCAAGATCGTGACCTTATTTAGAAGTAAGGTTGATGCAGATTTAATTGGTTAAGATGAGATCATAAGGGAGTAGGGTAGGTTCTTAGTCCAACATGACTGATACCTTTGTAAGATGAGATACAGAGACCCAGACACACAAAGTGAGGACACCCTGGTACAGTTGAGACAGAGATTAGAGTTATGCAGCCTTAAGTCAAGAAATGCCAGGGATCGCCAGCCACTACCAGAAGCTGAGGGAAAGGCCTGGGATGGATTCTCCCCTGGAGGCTTCAGAGATGGCATGACCCTGCTGACACCTGATACCAGACGTCTAGCTGTTAGAACTATAAGAGAATACATTTTTATTGTTTTAAACCATCCAGTTGGGGTACTTCGTCACAACAGCTTTAGGAAAGTAATACAGAGACCTTTAAAAGCAATACTGGGACAATTGCCTTTTCCAGTTGGAAAATAACATTGAAGTAAATCACCACTGTATACCATAAAAAAAATTACATTCCAGATAAATTTAAAATCTAAACACGAGGGGCGCCTGGGTGGCTCAGTGGGTTAAAGCCTCTGCCTTCGGGTCAGGTCATGATCTCAGGGTCCTGGGATCGAGCCCCGCATTGGGCTCTCTGCTCAGCAGGGAGCCTGCTTCCCCCTCTCTCTCTGCCTGCCTCTCTGCCCACTTGTGATCTCTCTCTCTCTCTGTGTCAAATAAATAAATAAAATCTTAAAAAAAAATAAAATAAAATCCAAACACGAAAAGTAAAACTTAAGCCTTTTGGAAGAAAATTTGGTATATCTTTGCAAACTAGATATAGAAAATTTTTTTTAAAACAGAAAGGAGAATGACCTAAGATTGATATATTTGCATTGAAACTGAAAATATATGTACAATATAAGCATAAATAAAATTAAAAGATAAGACACAAGGAGAAGGTATTTGTTTTTTTGTTGTTGGTGTTTTTTAAAGCGTTTATTTATTTATTTATTTATTTATTTATTTGACAGACAGCAAGAGAGGGAACAAAAGCAGGGGGAGTGGGAGAGGGGAAAGTAGGCTTCCCACTGAGCAGGGAGCCCGATGCAGGACTGGATGCCAGGACCACAAGATCATGACCTGAGCCGAAGGCGGATGCTTAACTGAATAAGCCACCCAGATGCCCGTAAAAGAATGTATACTTAATGAAATTAGAGTACTTTAACAAATATATAATTTACATGCTTCTAGTTATACACCTTAGAAAGTGTTCCATTTATCCAAGGCTATCACAATAAAAAATAAAAATGTTTTAAACACATTTGCGTGTGTTATTTTTTCTAATGCATTGTTTTAAAAAGCAGTCAAATTCAAAACCAGTTCTTGATAAACTCTTAGTAGTCTAGGAACAGGAGACATCTTGGTTAAAAAGGAAACCAACAAATATTACTTGAGAACCATTAGAAACATTTCCTTTAAAGAATAAAACAGTTGCATGCTATGATCATTATAACTCAACATCGTTCCAGCCAATACAATAAGATAAAAATACGAAATGATAGGCTTAGTCTCATATGCAGGACTGTGAAAAACCTACTAGTTTAAAATAAACAACTTTTGCTTAAAAAAAAAAAAAAAATTATAGGCTTAAATCACTAAAAGAAATGTTAATTTGCTGATCTCATTCTCCATACACTATACACTCCAAGGCAGTCAACTGACAGTGTTAGCCAACAAGGGAATTTGTTACCAAAATAAACATAAAAATGAGCTTCCCAAGCTATCATAATTAGAAAATTTAATGAGACAGACCTCTCAAACATGGTAGCAACAAAAACTACAGTTTGTAGGAATGAACCTATCAAGAATTATAGAAGATCTATAGGAAGAAAACTAAATTTTACAAAAGCACATAGAGATGTCTAGATAAATGACAGAGATGTTTCTGGAAGGAAAGATCCCGTGTTTTAGAGATCCAGTTCTCTCAAAATTAGTATATTCCTATCAGAATCCCAAGAGAATTTGTATAAATTTGACAAAGTATCTTTCCTATGTATATAGACGAGAAAACAGACAAGTCAAGACAATTTCCTCTGGAAAATGATGGAGGCGGTGGTGGATGACCACATCCTCTTAAATAGCAAAATATCTTACAAAACTAAGAATTAAGCAGTGGGTATTATAGCAAAAAAAAACACATCTGCCAGTGGAACAAAAATATACCCAAGTATAAATGGAAACCTAGTTAGTGAAAAATGATCCCAAATCAATTTACTGTTCAATAAATTTTGTGATGAGTGAATATCCACTTACAAAAAGAATTATATTCCTTCTTGTTATGATATGCAGAAATAAGTTCCAGATGAAAAATGTCTAGTTCTGATAAAAGTTATAAGAATGTTATGAAGAATTTAGGAGGGTATTTTATACTCTTAGGCAGTCTTCCAAATCAAGATACTAAACCCTGAAGCCACAAAAGACGTTCTTCTGAAAAGTGTAATATAAGAAAAAAGCAATGCGAGGGGCGCCTGGGTGGCTCAGTCAGTTAAGTTTCTGCCTTCAACTCAGGTTATCATCCTGAGGTCCTGGGATCGAGTCCCACATCCCGCATCGCCCCATATCCCACATTGGGCTCTCTGCTCAGTGGGGAGCCTGCTTCTCCCCCTGCCTCTGCCCTTGCTTATGCTGACGCTCTCTCTCTTTCTCTCTGAAATAAACAAAATCTTAAAAAAGCATTTGCTAGTCAATCAAAGGATTATTAACCCTAATATGAGGAAGTCCATTCAAATTATAGGAGCCCACTAGAATGTTGAGCAAAGGATGTGAACAGACCTGCGCAAAGTTATGTGGAATGCTCCCCTCCCCCTCCCCAGAAAAGTATGAAAAGGATGCTAAGCTTCACAAATTAATGCAAATTAAAACAATGAAATACAATTTTTTTACCTATTACATTGGCAAAAGAAAAAAAAAAGAAAGGTTTAAGAACAACCTGTGCTGGCAGAGGTGTACAGAAATAAGTCTTATTAGCAAGGGCAAAAATGCCGATTCTTTTTGGAAGGCAATCTAATGGTATTTATTAAACCAAACATGTTTATACCTTTTGATTTAGTAGTTCTCCTTTTTAGGCTTTATCTTACAGAGGTAAAAGCACTAATATATTGGGAAGCATATCAGAGCATTATTTATAAAGGAAATGGAAACAATGTATGTCCCATCAGTGGGGTTTATGTACACATGGCATGAAATTTACTGCAATTTACGAAAACCTGGTTTTGCCTCTACACATTGACCTGAAAAGCTATCTTTAATATATTAAGTGAATGAAGTGACCCAGTGATTTATTCCCACTGTTGCTTTAAAAGAAAAAAAATTCTTTACTATCCGTATGCATATAGAGTTTGGACAAGCATAAAGAGCTGTGGACGGGGTAGTGGGTAACAGCAGAACCACATGACGGGACTAGGGGAAGGAGCAGTTCCCAAGGAGGAAGCTGCTAAATAGACAAAAACAGTGTCCACTACAAAATTTTTTTACGTTGATGACAAGGAGGGGCACCTGGCTGGCCCAGTAGGGAGAGTGTGTGACTCTGGATCTCAGGGTTGTGAGTTCGAGCCCCACCTTGGGGATAGAGTTTACTTAAAAAAAAAAAAAGAAAAATTGATGAGAAGGAGCTGTAGTCCTTTAGAAGCACTAATGCCTGTGTATGTGTTATGTCTGTCATTTCAGTTACCTCTGACTTTTGAGGATGTGGCCATTTATTTCTCTGAGCAAGAATGGCAGAATCTAGAGGCATGGCAGAAGGAGCTTTACAAGCATGTAATGAGAACCAATTACGAGGTTCTTGTTTCTCTAGGTAAGTGCTCAATTTTGTGGGTAAGTCACGGAACTGGGTCTGGAAGATGTCTCAGTCACTTGATGCTCCTATTTGTTAGGTCAGATTTCTTAGAAATTAACTCAGAACAGTATTTTTTAGTTCAGAGTCCTCTTCGTTAATACTTCTGTAAGCATTGCTAATCCTTACTCAAGGGTAGACATTGAGTAAGGAGAATATTTAAGACTTTGACGTGTGGTGGTCAGCAGTGACTAAGGGCTTTTAGTCACTACACACTCACAGATTGCGTGATTTCCATATGGGAGCACTCCCAGCTCGTGTCCATAATGTATGTCTTTATCCTAGGATATCCCTGCCTGTCAGTTTTTACCGGGGGTCTGTATAACTCAGAAAAGCTAAAATATTTCCCTCCAGTGAGATTCTGTAAGGCTATATACCCTGAGATTGTTAGTAGCAGCAGTCTCTTCATGTTTATGGTAATGGGTGTTCCTTTTAGCTTTTTGCTTACTTGGTCTTTATACATATATATTTTGTATTTATCAAATGAACGATAAAGTCTCTGCTTCATCCTCACTCCTGCACTCAGATAATTCCCCAAGGCAACCACTGTTAACCTTTTCTGTTTTAGTTCTTACTATACTTTCCTCCAATCTAACTATCATGCTTCCATTTCTGTTACTTGATTTATCAAGTGTAGACGGCGTTAACTCATTACACCACCCAGGCGTCCCTCAGTGCTTATGTTTAGGTCTTTGATCCATTTTGAGTTAATTTTTGTATATGGTGTGGGGTAGGGATCCAGCTTCTTTTGCATATGGATATCCAGTTGTCCCAACACCATTTTCTGATAAGAGTATTCTTTCACCCATTGAATTCTCTTGGAACCCTTTTGGAAAATCAGTTGGCCATAAATGTAGAAGTTAATTTCTGGATTCTCAATTCTGTTTCATTGATCTATATGTTTATCTTCATGCCAGTACCATGCTGTTTTGATTACCATTACTTTTAGGATCAGTTTGTCAATTTTTGCCAAAAAACAAACAAGCAAACAAAAACAAACAGATTGGATTTGGGGAATATTGTCATCTTTTTAAATTTTTTACATAAATATTGTTTAATTAGCTATATATTTAAAAATTTTTTTTCAAATTGTAGTTGACACACAATATTACATTAGTTTCAGGTGTATATCATGGTGATTCACCATCTCTGTTTGCTATGCTGTGCTCATCACAAGTGTAGCTACCATCTATGCATATGCTCGATAGAACATGAGTACAATATCATTGACCATATTCCCTGGACTGTGGTTTCTGTGACTCATTCATGCCATAATTGAGGCCTGTATCTCCCACTCCCTGTCACTCATTTTGCCCATCTCCTTACCCTTTCACTCTTGCAGTCATCAGTTTATTCTTTCTATCTATACGTCTGATTTTCCTTTGTGTTTATTCATTTGTTTTCAAACGAGGTGATTCTAAATAAATTATAAACCAAAGAAGAAATCACAAGAGAAGTTAGAAAGTATTTAAAGTTGGATGATAATGAAAATATAAAGCAGCGAAATTTGTGAGGTGCACCAAAGCAGCACTTAGAGGGAAGTGTATAGGTTTAAATGTTTATATCAGAAAAGCAGCAAGGGTTTCTTTTTTTTTTTTATCTTTTTACTCATTTTTAAAAATTTAAATTCAAATAATTAATACATAATGTATTATTAGTTTCAGAGGTAGAGGTCAGTGATTCATGAGTCTTATATAATACCCAGTGCTCATTACATCATGTGCCCTCCTTAATGTCCATCACGCAGTTACCCATCCCCCCACCCTCTCCCCTCGGGAATATTGTCATCTTAACAATATTAAGACTTCCTATTCATGAACATGAGATTATCTTTCCATTTATTTATGACTTTTAAAATCTCATTCAACAATATTTGATAGTTTTTATCGTGTAAGTCTTGCATTTCTTTTATTAAATTTATTCCTAAAAGTGTGGTATTCTTTTTGGTGTTATTGTAAATTGAATTGTTTTCTTGGTTTTATTTTTGGAAAAATACTTTTAAAAGGTGCTGGGATTTAAACAGATAAAGATTGAGAATAGATTGAGAATAGGTGTATGGATTTAAATAAAAGATAGAGATTCTTTTTCTTCTAAGAACAGCCTTAGAATTCTTTTGGGATTGAAGTCAGATTTCAGAGGGCTAGGAGGAATATGGAACACAGTGATCAGTCTCCCCACGTACTACACCACTGACATTTTATCCCTGAGGCATTACCTGACTTACCCTCTTTCTCTGATCTGAACCATACACTGATCTCCCTTTAGCAATCTATGAAGCGTACTCTAGGTTCTGTAAAAGAGATATTATTAAAGAAAGTTTTACCTGGAAATATATAAACATTTTATTAGGGGAATGGGGTCATATATTAGAGACTTTTGTAACTATTTTCATTTGCTTATTTCATTGCTTGCAACCCTTTTTATTCTAGCAGAACTCTGCCATGTTTTGGGTTGTGACTAGCACTGACACCAGCAGACTTCTGAGAATATTTTAGCTGGAGCTACCTACTTTGAAATTTCCCAGGATGCATTCCAGTTCTTATTTTGCATACCCCTCTCTTCCCATGGTATCTCCAGTTGTCTGTGGGGCTGTCCCACCATTCCCAAAGCACGCTACTAGTGAGTTTTATGAAACCCACGACAAAATACATATTGCTAGATATATGGGGACCAAGACAAGATTCATTTTATTTTTTAAAGATTTTATTTATTTATTTGACAGAGAGAGATAGAGCCAGAGAGGGAACACAAGTAGGAGGAGTGAGAGAGGGAGAAGCAGGCTTCCCACCAAGCAGGGAGCCTGACATGGGGCTAGATCCCAGGACCCTGGGATCATGACCTGAGCTGAAGGCAGATGCTCAACAACTGAGCCACCCAGGCGCCCCCCCCCCAAGACAGGATTTAAACACTAAACTGATTTAACAGGTCCGGATAGATTGGGAAGTACTGTTAGGATGTGTGGGCAGTTTTGCTCCTTGCGTAAACCTATAATCTATTTTTTGACATCTCGTCTCATGCGTTTTCCCAGAAGTACATTTTGAAAACTTAAAAGCAACTCGGTGTGCTTTAAATTTAGTGCTCAAAGAAACCAAACTACCCTGTCGGACTTTTTTGCGCAGATGATGGACTTCCCAAACCAGAACTAATATCCTGGATTGAACAGGGGAGAGAGTTCTTCAAGAACTGGGGAGAATCACAGAAATCAGGAACCATAATTTGCTCTTCTGCTCCTTTGCAATTTGATCCAGTTATCGAGGGCCATCAGTTTTGGGGTGAGTATTAAGAAATCAGGGTCCTGTCCTTAAGACATCACACTCAGTTTGTTCCAGTTCTCTGATCTTGTCTTCCTATTTGGCTGGGCTGAGGCTGGACATCTGGTGTGTTCTAGAGAAACACAGTAAAGTACAGTGGTTGGGAGTGTGGGTTCAAGAGTCTGAGTCTGGATCTTGTCTTTTCGGGGGCACCTTGGGCAAGTTGTTCAGCCTCTCAGTATTTCAATTTCCTGACGTATAAAATGAAGACAATAAAAATACCTAGATAGGACTGTATAGGTTAACATATGTAAAATGTTAAAGTGATACCTGGCACACAGTAAGAGCTCAGTAAATGCGAGCTGTTGTTAGTAGTAGGTAAGGCGAGGGGGATGATGGCAGGAATCAGAGACTGGTTATCCACATACTAGTGACCAAAATTGCTTCCTTCCTATCTGGAGACTGTTGACTCTACTTGATTACCTAAAACTTAGCTCCCCTGTGTTGTTTCTTGTTATGATGGAAGAGTCTTGAGATTTTTGGATTCTTTTCTAATATTTATGTACTTATTAGAGAGAATGAGAATGAGTGGGGTCAGGGCAGAGGGAGAGAATTTCCAGTAGATTCCCTGCTGAGTGTGGAGCCCAACTTGGGACTCAATCTCATGACCCCAAGATCATGACCAGAGCTGAAATCAAGAGTTGGATGCTCAACCGATTGAGCCACTCAGGTGCCCCTGAGATTTTTGGATTCTTAAAAGTCAGCATTAAAGTATGGAATGAGAAAACCAATGGGAGCATCATTCCAAGAAATCTTATCAATAGTTTGTTGAGTTTTTTCCTGCTTCTTTCTGGACAGTAAAGGAGTTTTGCTCCACAAATTATTTCACTTTTTGCCACCTGTTATTAATTCTTCCAAGAAACCTTTTTAAAAGGTGGGTGAGGAGGGAGGAGAAGGAGAAGAGCCCAGGCCCGGCTGCCTGGCCTTAGGGACAGCCCCTGGGTCATGACTGTGGTGTTAGGGTCTGTGGTGTTAGGGTCTGTTAGTGACAGTGCCGTCATCAGTGCCGTCATCACTTGTTGATTTCAGGAATGTCCGCACATCAGAATGGCAAAGTGTGATAGTCCTGTGGTCATGATGGCAGTGAGCACTTACAGGTGTGTTCAGTATGCCAGGCACGTGCTCAGCACCGCACATGCAGGAACTCACCTAAAGTTCATGACAATCACATGTCCTGTTGCTTCCCTGTGTCTACAGAAGGAACTGAAGCCAAGAAAGAGAGATTATTTGACAAAGGCTACACAGTGGAGAGATGGGATTTGAACCCAAATTCCAAAGCTTAGGCCCTATGTTTGAGACCTATATTTTCCTTTTTTTTTTTTTTTAAAGATTTTATTTATTTATTTGACACAGAGAGAGAGAGAGAGATCACAAGCAGGCAGAGAGTCAGGCAGAGAGAGAGGGGGAAGCAGGCTCCCCGCCGAGCAGAAAGCCCGCTGCGGGGCTCCATCCCAGGACCCTGGGATCATGACCGGAGCCGAAGGCAGAGGCTTTAACCCACTGAGCCACCCAGGCGCCCTTCCTTTTTTTTTTTTAAGTGTAATTTAAGTGATCTCTACACCCAAGGTGAGGCTTGAACTCGCGACCCTGAGGTCAAGAGCCACGCGCTCTTTCGACGGACTGAGCCAGCCAGGCACCCGTATAGTTTCCTCTTTTAAGATATGTTTTTTTCAGTTTAGTTTCAGCAGACTCTCACCAAACTCTCAGCCATGAAACAGAACCACAGTAAAGTGTTCCTGGTGGTGGAGCTCCCTGGGAGCTGGGTTCCCAGGCCACCAGACGTCACCGTTACCTAAGCTCCCTCTCCTGGTGACATAAGCCTTTAGTCATGCCACTAGTCTAGTGGCATGGGAACTAGTTTAGTCTCATGACTAGTTTAGTCATGGGAGTCTAGTTTAGTCTCATTCCATACTTTAATGCTGACTTTTAAGAATCCAAAAATCTCAGGGGAATACTGACTGAATTTTTGTTTTCTATTTCAGGAAGCCGACAAGCTGTGCATTCAGAAGCCGAATGCCATTTCCAAGTAGATCCTGGGGACGGCCAGTGCTCCCCTGAACCCTCACGAGGAGAAGGGGAAGATGTTTCCTTCGGGCTTGACCAAAGCATCGCCCGCACGAACGCACCCAGACAGGACGCACAGGCTCCACCGCCAGCAGTGCATAGCTCCAGGGAGCCCGCCCGCAGAGAAGGGCTCCCCAGCCCCAGAACGCCGGGCCTCCCTGGCCGGCAGGAGGCCTCCTCCTGGGAGGGCACCCAGCACCCTGGCGCCGTCTGCGGGGAGAGCTTTCGGAAGAAGGACCACTTAGAGAAGCACCAGAGGAGCCACTTGAAGGACCAGCCATGGAGGTCCCGGAAGAAGTGCAGCCACGAAGCTGAACCCCAGCCACAGCGGAGCCACCCTCGGGGTCCCAGGCGCTTCCGGTGTCCCGACTGTGGGAGGAGCTTCCGCCGGAAGCGGCCTTTGCTCACGCATCTGACGGTGCACGCTGAGAAGAGCTGCCTGCAGGGCCATGAGTGTCAGACGTGCTTCCCGCCCAAGCAGCCCCTCCTGGGCCACCGCTTCCCGCACAAGGGGGAGAGGCCTTCCCGGTGCCCCAGATGTGACGGGAGCTTGCTCTCCAGCAGCGGCGTGGAGGCTCGGCAGGGCCCGCCCGGCGGGGAGAGGCTAGGCTCCTGCAGAGAAGGCGATGGCGACTTCCCAGGGGAGGCCGAGCCGGCCGCCGTGCCCTCGGGAGGGAGGCCGAGCCCGTGGGAGGAGCGCTGCCCCCGCAGGGGGTCCGGGGAGAGACCGGTCTCCTGCGCCGAGTGCGGTCAGCGCTTTGCCGCCAGGTCGGAGCTCGCCAGTCACTTCAGGGTGCACACGGGAGAGAAGCCCTTCCGGTGCCCGGAGTGTGGCAAGAGCTTCCGCCTGCGCGGCCTGCTCAAGGGCCACCAGCGCGTGCACAGCGGCGAGCGCCCGTTCTCCTGCCGGAAGTGCGGCAAGGCCTTCGCCAAGCGGTGCAAGCTCACGGAGCACAGCCGCGTCCACAGCGGGGAGAAGCCGTTCTGGTGCGCCCAGTGCGGCAGGAGCTTCCGCCAGAGGGGACAGCTGCTGAGGCACCAGCGGCTGCACAGCGACGAGAGGCCCTTCCAGTGCCCCGAGTGCCAGCTGAGCTTCCGCCTGCAGAGCATGCTGCGGGCGCACCGGCTCCGCCACGGCGGAGAGCGGCCCTTCGCCTGCGGCGAGTGCGGCCGGGCCTTCACCCACCAGTGCAAGCTCCGCGAGCACCTGAGAGTGCACAGCGGGGAGCGGCCCTTCCAGTGCCCCGAGTGTGCCAAGAGCTTCCGCCTCAAGGGCATCCTGAAGGCGCACCAGCGCACGCACAGCAAGGAGAGGCCCTTCTCGTGTGGGGAGTGCGGCAAGGGCTTCACCAGGCAGTCCAAGCTCACGGAGCACTTCCGCGTGCACAGCGGGGAGAGGCCCTTCCCGTGCCCCACCTGCGACCGGAGTTTCCGCCTCAAGGGCCAGCTGCTGAGTCACCAGCGCCTGCACACGGGGGAGAGACCCTTCCAGTGCCCCGAGTGCGGCAAGAGCTACCGCGTGAAGGCCGACATGAAGGCCCACCAGCTGCTGCACGGCGGCGAGATGCCCTTCTCCTGCGAGTGTGGCAAGGGCTTTGCCAAGCAGTCCAAACTCATTGAGCACATCAGGACCCACACGGGGGAGAAGCCTTTCCAGTGTTCCAAGTGTGACAAGAGTTTCCGCTTGAAGGCACAGCTGCTCAGCCACCAAGGCCTGCACACGGGGGAGAGACCTTTCCGCTGTCCCGAGTGTGACAAGAACTTCCGGGAAAAGGGACACATGCTCCGGCACCAGCGCATACACAGGCCCGAGAGGCCCTTTGCCTGTGCTGACTGTGGGAAGGGCTTCATTTATAAGTCGAAACTGGCCGAACACATCAGGGTGCACACGAAATCCTGCAGTGCTCCAGATGAGCCTGACATTAAGAAGAGGCTCAGCCAGCTGTTTGCGATGATCGAGGCCGACTGGAGTTGAGGCCAGTGGAGGGCATCCAGAGCCTTCTGTGGAGTTGATGTGGCCTGGGTATCCACAGCGGCCAGAGCCAAACCCACTGGGAGACAGATTTTAGGAACAGGGACTCCTTTTTGAGCAAGAATGTAACTCAGGTTAGAATGTAAGTCAACTGAGAAACCACCCAGGATTTTCTCGTTTAGCACATCACCTGTTATATTTCCTATCTGTTGATAAGAGAGGTATCTGTTCTCCCTGCCATCTTAAGTGGTAACTTCCCCTCAAATGCTAAGCTAGCTCTGAAATCCCAGCTTGACCTAAGACAGTCCCTCCAGTCCTGCTCTCCAAGCTGAGGAGATGGGGTGGCTCTGTGTGTGATCCTAAACTAGGGGGTTTTAATTCAGTGAATTTTGTTGTGAGCCTGATATGATGTAGGATTTGGTTTTGATTCGTTTATTTTGAAACCCATAGCAATAAAACAAGTTCTCTGAATCCCGGTCTGTTTATGTGAATGCCGAGGTCTCACGGCGGCTTCCACAGTGATGGTGCCTAGCTCCCCCTAAGGAAAAGCTGATAATTTCAGCAAAGTTTGGCTCATCTGAGTTGAAGAAACATAAAAGCAGGGGTGCTAAGACGTATGGGGCTAGAATATAGATACGAGATGGATTGGACAGGAGGTATGGGTTTGGGAGCTGCAGAACAGAGATGCTGTTTGAAGCCAAGACAGTGAATGAGATGCCCAAGAGTGACTATCTAAGCAGTGACTAAATCTGAGTAAAGACAAAATAACAAAGCCAAGGGGCGCCTGGCTGGCTCAGTTGGTGGAGCGTGTGACTCTTGATCTCGGGGTTGTGAGTGTGAGCCCCACGTTGGGTGTAGAGATTACCTGAAAATAAAATCTTTGGAAAAAAAGTGACAAAACCAAACAGCTCTGTCATGCAGCACTACAGGCAACAACAGTTCAGCACGGAGAATTTTCAAGCAAATGTTAAAAGTAAGCATAATACAAGTAGAAGTCTAGGAAACTACCCCGTTTGTTACAGGAGGTGAAGGTTGCATGAGCACAGAATGTTTGTACTTCAAGGAAACAACCGCACTCCATTCAAAGAAATTCTTCAGAGGGTTCATGTTTCATGTAAAACACCTGAAATTCTGGGGCATCTGGGTGGCTCAGTCGGTGACGCATCTGCTTTTCACTTGGGTCATGATCTTGGGGTCCTGGGATTGGGCCCCACATCGGGCTCTCTGCTCAACAGGGAGTCTGCTTCCCCCTCTCCCTCTCTGTCTCAAATAAATAAATCTGAAAAAAAAAGGCCTGAAAGTCTGAGAGATGACAGAAAATGAGATTGTCGCTAAATTATAACAGATATTACTAGAAAACAGTGTTTCACACATGATGTTCTCTGGAACGCTAGCTCCAAAGATTATTTTTTAAAAAAAAGGAAAGAGGGGAGCCTGGGTGGCTCAGTTAATCTGACTTGATTTTGGCTCAGGTCATATTCTCAGGGTCGTGAGATTGAGCCCCATGTCAGGGTCTATGCTGGGTGCTCTATTCTTCCTCTCTCTCTGCCCCTCCACCCCAACTTTCACTCTCCCTCTCTAAAATAAATAAATAAATAATAATTTAAAAAGGAAAGAACTACATGGCAAATTAAAGTAAAAGAGTTCTCCTCCATTACCCGCCCCCCCCCCCCACAATCCTTGCCTTTCCCAGCGGAAGACCTAATGTGTGTTATTTTCTTATATTGTAAATATATTTGATCTTGGGATTCTTTCTTTTTCCAGAAACATTTACTATGATCTTGTGGACATAGAGTTCTGCAGGATTCATTTTGGACAACATTACTGAAGAGCAAGCACGCTTGGCTCCAGCAAAGCAACCCTTGTCCATTAAGAAGAATGAGAATCCAAGGAAATGAGGTCTTCAATTTTAGGGGAAAAAGAAAACAGACCTGTAAGTCCCAGTAAATCCTTACTTGGTTTTGGAGAACTGTCTTTCCTCGAGTGGTGGGACACTAACAAAGTGCCTGATAACATTAAGAGATTGTATCATTTAGGCAGGTTTACAATCACTCAGAACCCGGTGATGTCTGTTGTGTTCATGGGACAGTCAACTAAAAGCATGGAGTTAGATTCAACATAAGCAAAGAAGGGACGGAAGCCGTGCTGCAGGTGAGTGCCCATAGTGGGGACCCGGGGAGCAGGATGTGATCATGAACCCAGCAGGGGTTTCAAGGAAGACTGAAAACCAGAGCCTCAATTGCAGGATCTCAGAGATGGTAAAAGATCCAGTGTTTAAAGTGTAACTGAAGGTGTTTTTTTTGCTTTTGTTTTTGTTTTTTATTGGACAGAGAGAGAGAGATCACAAGTAGGCAGAGAGAGAGGGGGAAGCAGGCTCCCCGCTGAGCAGAGAGCCCAATGTGGGGCTCGATCCCAGGACCCTGAGATCATGACCGGAGCCGAAGGCAGAGGCTTTAACCCACTGAGCCACCCAGCCGCCCCAAAACTGAAGGTGTTTTGGAAGATGTCAAGAAAAAGGGTAAGAAACAACTAAACCCAAGTACTCTCTGCTGCTCACATTCAACATGGAAAACAGGTCCCAGAGTGGTACTTAAAGAAGAGAGAGATTCTGGAAAGGAAGATATCATAAGCACAGGCTCACAAACGTCCTTTTCTATCCTGCCCAAAATACCTAAAAAGAAAAACCCATGCTGAGATATCCTGCAGAAATCCCTGCATTTCAAGAATAAGGAAAGATGCCTACAAATATCCAAAAAATAATCCTATCACCTCCAAAAGAATAATAAATCTGACTGACCCAACCATGAAGACCATATCAAAAGGGACAGAATGGTTTTTTTAAAAAAATTCCCATTGAGGTCAAGAAGGCAATGGTCTCTGCTGAGCCATTACTTAACATTATGGAATGTGCTCTATCATTCTATACCAGGATCATCCAAGAAAATCACCTAAATAACCATTACAATTAAGAAAAAGATCCTATTCACAAAAGCCTAGTCACTGTCGTGACTCAAGATGGGAACCCAGCACACTCATTTGTCTTCCGGCTCTGGATATCCCAGTAATACTACAGCAAAGGAATTTTTTTTACATAAATCCAAAACCATGAAGGGAACTCAGAGGAAACCATTGGCGGACAAGAAAGTTCAACAGATTCCAGAAAGTTATTGGCAGAATGGTATCTAGTAAAGGAAAGAGGAGTTGCCACAAGCAGGAAGAGGCAGAAAGGGGACTGAGTCTTGGAGGAGTTTGATTGGTTGAGCAGATGCTCAGCCTGGGAGCCAGGCAGGATGGAGGCCCAAGACCGGGGCAATTAACTGAAAGTCTGTCAGTGCCTAGTCATCCACTACCACCAGCAGCAGCACCGGGAAGGCAAATGGAAAGATGCAAGAGGAGTTGCTTAACAGATTTGTGAGTCTGGAGCTCAGAACCGATGATTGGACTAGAGAGAGAAGCTTGGTCATCGGCATTAAATATTTAAATTCCCTGGCACTGAGATCACCTAGAGCTCGAGGGTAGGCAAAGGAGAACGGAGGACCAAGTCCTCAGTAACCCTAATAATTTGAGAGCCAACAGATTTGGAGAAGCAGGGAAAGAGAACAAAAAGGAGGGAACTGTGAGATGGGAAGGATCCGAGGAGAGAGTGGTGCCTCATCAGCCAAGCAAGGAGAATATTCCAAGAAGCAGGACAACAGAGATGAGTGCTGCTGAGAAGTTTGGTGCAATGAGAGCAATGAAATGGGCAGACGATTTGGCAATATCGAGGTAGATATTGACCTAGACAAAAACCCTTTCCTTTGTGTTGGACCAGAAAGCCAGACCTTGGCTGACTGGTGCACAATGTGAATAAGGAATTGGAGACAGGCTGTATAGAGAACTCTTTCCAGAAGTTTAGTTTAAAGTGGAGCAGAGAAATTGACAGTAGCTGGTGTTACTGATACTAGAGCAAATCCGCCTGCTAATGGGGAAGGATTCTGAAAAAGGAGGAGAATGAAGGTGTAGGAGAGGAGAGACAGCTCAGCAGGTGGAGGAATTGGCCTTCGGTGGGGGAGGGACACTTTCCCCTAGTAACTGGAGGACAGGAGGAGAGGTTGCTACTACAAATGCAATTTGGTTGTAGAGTTGGGGGTTCACATCTGATGGCTTTTTCATTAGCTAAAAGAGAATAGGGGAAATTAGAGGAGAAACATGAAAATATGAGTCACCTGAATCCTTGCAAAACTGATCTGTTGGGAGTAAATCATTACCAGTAGCACCTAGTAGGATGTCTTACATAGAGCAAACTCAGTAAGCCGTGTTGAGTATCTCAAGGGAATCTGGAAATTTCTGACTGGTGTGGAAATTTGAACAGAAATTTGCGCAGCAAATCCCCAAAATTTATGAGAGAAGGGGGACATTTGAAATGTCAGTGAGAATTTTAGGGACATGAGGAAGTACTTTGTACAAAAGTTTTTATCTTAGAGGCATAAGCAAAAAATAGAGATGGAAATTTATTTGGCTAAATTGGTGAATGTCACAGTAGAAGGCTTCTAAGCAAAACTAGACTATCCCTAACCTCCAAAGTCGGTGACAAGTTATGTAAGGTATCCCTTGAATGAGCCTTTTCTGTTGCTTCCTGTTGCCTTAGCTTTCTCAGAAAACTCTTTTTGGCCTGTTTTCTATAAGCTTGGTAGTATATGGTTTAAGTCTCTCCTGCTCTCGCCCCACCTTTATCACAAGATTCCTTTACTAGGGGCACCTGGGTGACTCAGTCGTTAAGCGTCTGCCTTCTGCTCGGGTGGTGATCCCAGGGTCCTCGGATCGAGCCCCGCGTCGGGCTCTCTGCTCTGCGGGAAGCCTGCTTCTCCCGCTCCCATTCCCTCTGCTTGTGTTTCTTCTCTCGCTGTGTTTCTCTCTGTCAAATAAAAAAAAAAAAATAAATTAAAAAAACAAAAACAAGATTCCTTTACTGTAACCAATAGAAAGCTAGGATATTTCAATTTCCTTTTAAAGTAATAGCTTCCTGGGGCGCCAGGGTGGCTCAGTTGGGTAAGCATCTACCTTGCTCTCAGGCCATGATCCCAGGGTTCTGGGATCCAGCCCCACACCTTTGGCCATAGTTAGTGCACCTTCCCCAGTTTGCCTCCCTTTATCACCCCCCTCCCACCCCTCTTGGCTCCTCATAGAAGCTGGAGGAGTTGCCCTGAGCCCAAGGCAGCCCAAACCTTTCCCGAAACGACGAAACGGTGAAAACCACCATGGTGGACAGGTGAGCGGTGGAGAGGTGGATGGAGTAGTGAATAGACAACGAGGACGCACAGGTTCATTTTGAAGAGCGGCAATCTGGGGCAGCAACAATGGAAGCAGAAAACGGAACGTTGTACAGGATCCAATTCCCTGACTTATATGTGATCGATTTCAGATCTAACCTTGTGTAGCCCTCAAAAGAGGAAAGGTCATAGCTGTTGAGAAGCTGGTGTAATTCCAGTTCTCCCAGTCCAGAGAACAGGGGAGATCCGGATGCTGTTAAAGGATGCACAGAGCTGCCCGAGGTCGCCGGAGCAGTCTACTCCTCCTACCCACAGGTGCCGCTGTAGGACCCCAGTTCACGCGCAGGAAAGGCAACGTTCCCAGGACCCCCTGCGTATTTCCAGGGCGACGGCCGCCGCGGGGCGGAGCCGACGGGCGCAGGCCCCGCCCCCAGAGCTGCCGCTCGCCCGCTT
The DNA here is from genome assembly GCA_028534135.1 of Potos flavus. Lineage (NCBI taxonomy): Eukaryota > Metazoa > Chordata > Mammalia > Carnivora > Procyonidae > Potos > Potos flavus. The sequence continues at coordinate 88,143,110 of CM052887.1, read as the reverse complement.
GGACTTCCCCCGCCACACCCTGCGGGGCGGGGACAGCGGCGGCGGCTCGGCCCCGGGACCCGGCAACCCCCGCCCGACAGAAGCCGGGACTCCGGCCGTAGACTATCCCGGAGGCGGGACCGGCGGCTCGGCCCGGGGTCTCGGACCACGCAGGCGCTGCAGGAGCCGTCGGGTGTGAGCGGTGACATCTCCGCCGGGCAGAGGCGGCGGCCCGCGGTCGCAGGAGGACAGCGGACCCGGAGGTCCCGGCCGGTAGGAGGCGCCGTCCGGGTCGCTCGGAAGGTGACATCTGCAGGCGTGGTCCAGCAGACCAGCCCGAGCTCGCGCTGTGGGGTCCGGAGAGGGCGGTGCAGGCACATCCGTACTTTCAGCCCAGGACTAAGTTCCATGAAGCAGAGACTGATTTTTTTCTCGTTACCCATCGAGTGTAGGGCCTCAGTGGGCGCTCTCTGGACGCTTGAATCAATGAATTAATGATTGGAAAAAGTCCTGCACATAGTCAGCCACGGGGTCCCTTGCATGTTGGTGAGCTGCAGAGTGGGAGAAAGAAGAGCAGAGGAGATTATGGGTGAGAAAAGGAAAGCAGTCCCATAGGGGGCACATAGGATAGTACAATTCTAAATTGCAGTCTAAGGCCCTGTCACTTTAATAACAAGTATTTAGAAAACGCTAATGATGGTCGCAACTCTTAGTTTGAAGTTTTTCAAAGAACCCCCAGGGGTGACAGTAATTCAGTTTCCTGATACTTAGCCTAATTTGGAACAACGTTTCCAAAAACATGGCAATTAATTTCTTACTGCTTTTTTCACTAAGGCAAAAAAAAAAAAAAGTATTAAAAATAGAATTCTTGGTGACCATAATCTACGTCCTTGTCTTATGGGTGAGGAAAGTGACTTACAGAGAGGTTGAAGTGACTTGCACCAGGTGTCTCATAATACAACTTCGGTTCCTTGAATTCCACTTCTATGCTTTTCTTCCTCCTTCAACAAATATCTGTCGGGACTCCTTTCCTTTCACAAATATTAATAATATTCGTAATATTGCTTCTTGGGTTATGGCTGTCTAATCAAGCTCCTGTTTCACATTTTACACGTTATTAGGAAGCTATAGGAAAATTTTCTTATTCCTCTTCGTCACCTTTTAGGGAAAGTGATATTTTGCTTTTCTGGTGCCAAAGATAATTGATGTTCTGTCATTTCTTTCTGACATTTGTAATGTGTTCTTGGGGCAAATAATCAGTTTTCAGTTTAAATTTCATTTTTAGTGGTGTGAAACAGTGCCAAATGCAGAAGTCTCTGCAGATGGAACTTTCTGTATTTCTTTCTCATAAGCACAGGTGTTTTAAAGATATCTCCGGGAAAGTGTTGAAGACAGTTCTATGCATACTTTATTCCTCAATACTATACCTTGTTGACATGACTACATTCTATAGGATGTGACTGTGTCCTATGGTATGTACTCAAATGTTTATTTAATTGAATCAAACTATCCATTTCAGGTTGTGTTTCTCCAGTTAGAAATGAGTGTCTGTGGCAGTTTCACTGCCTGACTCCCTTATGAGTCCCCCCCACGACACAATACTCTTCTTATGAAACGAGGACCTATGTGTTCAACATTCCTCCTCTGCCAGGGTGAATATCTAGTTTGTGACGTGCGTGTTAACTTGTAGAAGGAGGACCAGGAGAATCATAAGTTCTTCCTGGAATTATGTCATCAAAGCCTTGCCTGTCTTACATATTGAAAGTCTGGCTTCTCAAGATCCATGTCAGGACCGCTTATCTGATATGAACAGAGGTAGAAGTTTTCTAAACATTTCTGATGAGGATAGGTGTGGAGCCATTCTGAGACTAAAGCAGGTGTGTTTGTGGGGCCAGGTGGCAGTGTCCTTTGATGATGTAGCCATCTGTTTCTAAGCACAGGAGGAGGAGAATCTGGTTGAGCATAAGAAGGTACGTTTCACCAGGCATCTGGGTGGCTCAGTCGTTTAAGCATCCTACTCTTGATTTTGGTTTGGGTCATGATATCAGGGTTGTGAGATCGAGTCCTACATTGCGTTCCATGTTTTGCATGGAGCCTGCTTGGAGTTCTCTCTCTCTGCCCCTCCCCTCTCCCCATCTCCCCACGAGTACTCTCTCTCTCTCTCGAGAAAAAAGACAGAGCACAAGCAGGGGAGCAGGAGCAGGAGAAGCAAGGTCCCCACTGAGCAGGGAGCCCAATGCGGGACTCGATCCCAGGACCCTGGGATCATGACCCGAGCCAAAGGCAGACACAGCCGAGTCACCCAGGCGCCCCAAGAAGGAACTTTTCACACATGTTATGAGGAATATCTATGAGACTGATGCCTGATGTATTTTTGTTGTAAATTTGAGAGTAATTCATGAATCAAAAGACCAACCAAGTCTCAGCAATTCATCCATTCTTTCCGTTTGCTGCTTGGCCAGACTTTACTGACACATCCGGCTTCTTTATCGTAGGATTCCCCAACCCACCCCTCCAATGACTTTTAAAGTCACGTGTATTTATTTTTGAGTCACTTGCTGTTGAAGACTCAGCAGTGATTCAGGAAGTGATCCACATAGGAATGAAAGAGCTTAACTGTACAGGAAGTTATCGACTTTCTCCAGCACCCTAGAGTTTTCCTGCAGGGAGAAGAGAAAATGCCTGCAATTTTACTATTTGAAAATTATGTCATAACTTTTTTATTCAGTGAGAATGACTTACATGTGGGGAAACCCCCTCTTTCCTGCTGGGTAGGAATGAGGAAGGATGTGTCCCTAAGAACCGCTCAACCAACACATGGAAGCAGAACTGAGACCGGGAAACCTTTTCCTGTTCACCTTACTTGAGCCCTGGGGTAAACTATGCCTGAACTTCTGCCTCCCCTGGCTCTCCAGTTATGTGAACCAGAGACATCTCCCTCTTGTTTAAAATGTCTGGAGTTGAGTTTTTCTCTTACAAAATAAAGAGTCCCAAGAGACACGGAAATTGAAGGGGGGTTTGCGAGTAATAGAGGCTAAAACGTGGAATCAGCTGCAGAGAGAAAGCAGAAGGGAGGAATGTAATGATTGTCCTGGTCTGAGAAGGTGACCGTCCTCACTAGGTAGTAACTGTTGCCCGTTGAATCCTGCGGCTCAGACCAGGTACCTACTAGCATGTAGCCCTGGGGACGTGGGCGGTAGAAAGAACATTCGGGTGTTGCAGCTTGCTTGTTTCGGCCCCCAGTACATTTCTAGAAAAAAAAAAAAAAAGACAGCTTTAGGCTGTCAGGACCTTCATACTATTCAAGAATACAGGACAGTTGGTTTGTAGAATGTCCCTCAGTTTGGGTGTGCCTGCTGTATCTTTGGGATGAGGTTTGGGTCACTTGCCTTCGGAGGGACAGCAGGGAGCGATGCTGTGTTCTCGCTGCACGTTATTGGGTAGCACATGATTTATGTGATTTTGGTTCATTCCATTACTGATGACGTTCACCTTGATCACTTAGTTAAGGTAGTATCTTCTAGGGGTACCTGGGCGGTTCAGTGTGTTAAAGCCTCTGCCTTCGGCTCAAGTCATGATCTCGGGGTCCTGGGATCGAGTTCCGCATCGGGTTCTCTGCTCAGCAGGAAGCCTGCTTCTCTCTCTCTGCTTACTTGTAATCTCTCTCTCTCTGTCAAATAAATAAATAAAATCTTAAAAAAAAAAAAAAAAGGTAGTATCTGCCACACTTCCCCCTGCAAAGTTGCTTTTTTCTTCTTTGTAATTATTAAATATGTGGTGCTTTTGTGGGGCTGTACTTTGAAACTATGCAAATATCCCATTCCTCATCAAATTTTTCATATATACTTAAAGATTTTGTTTATTTGAGAGACAGAGCGAGCACAGAGGGAGAGTGAGCGGGAGAAGCAGACTCCCTGTTGAGCGGAGAGCCCAATGCGGGGCTTGATCCCAGGACCCTAAGATCACCACCGGAGCCAAATGCAGACAGACGCTTAACCGACTGAGCCATCCAGGTGCCCCAATTTAGCTATATATTTTATATCTGTATGGACTCACAGTTTCCTATTTTATTCTTATATTATCTAATGGTTTATAATCCTTTCCTATCAGTATTTATTTTTAAGAAGACTTTATTTGACAGGGAGAGACACAATGAGAGAGGGAACACAAGCAGGGGGAGTGGGAGAAGCAGGCCTCCCGCTGAGCAGGGAGCCTGATGCAGGGCTCGATCCCAGGACCCTGGGATCATAACCTAAGCTGAAGGCAGATGCTTAACAACTGAGCCACCCAGGCACCCCTTCTATCAGTATTTATTGTGATGCTCTAATTATCCCAAGCTTGGCCTGTGGGGGCCTCCCTTACCCAGGCTTCTGTGTCCTTTTGACCCCTTCTCATCGTTCTTGAGCAACTTCCTTTGTTCTCTGGCACAAGTTGTTCCAGGCACATCTCCTATTTTCCCTGTCTGAGCGCTGGAGCCGAACATTTCCACGAGGAGCCCTGGTTCCTTGTGGCGGGCAGTGGATTAGAAGCCAAGATCCGGGGTTAGGTGTGCTCATTGTTCATCGAGGTTTGCCTCTCCCAGGCCCTGTCGGTGGCTTGAGCAGGGACATGCGTATGTATAACAGACACATGTTTACATGTACACTTGTTTCCCTTTCTCTTTTTAAAAATGACGGCCCAGGTCATGATCCCGGAGTGCTGGGATGGAGTCCCGCATCAGGCTCCCAGCGCCATGGGGAGTCTGCCTCTCCCTCTGACCTTCTCCCCTCTCATGCTCTCTCTCCCTCTCTCCCTCTCTCAAATAAATAAATAAAATCTTAAAAAAAAAAAAAAGTAAAAATGACTACCCAGCAATACTGCCAATTTCAATCTGACACCACAGTGTCCTTTCCAGTTTTGTCCCTTCTCATATTTGTAACTCTGTCTCAGACAGTAAGAAGCTTTGTGCCCACTATTCTTAATATATATTTACTTATCTGGCCAGTCCCTCTGTGTGTAGCCCATCCCATGTGGCCACCGCCATTCCCTGCCCTGAGCAGATGCCCTCCTGGGCCCCGCCGGCGCTCTGACTCTCTGCTCTGGGCCACCCCACTCCCCTCCCATTCCCCCACTGGTGTGGATGCTTACCTTACTGGGCTCCATTTAATGATTTTGTTTCCTTTTTTTTTTTTAAGATTTTATTTATTTATTTGACAGAGAGAGAGAGATCACAAGTAGGCAGAGAGGCAGGCAGAGAGAGAGGGGGAAGCAGGCTCCCCGCTGAGCAGAGAGCCTGATACTGGGCTCGATCCCAGGACCCTGAGATCATGACCTGAGCCGAGGGCAGAGGTTTTAACCCACTGAGCCACCCAGGTGTCCCTCCATTTAATGATTTTGGAATGGAGTGGTTCAGGAAAGGAAGGGAAGAGAGAGAAGGAGGCGAGGAAAAGGTAGTGACGCAGTTCATGGAAATGGGTTAATTGACAAGACAAATCAATATGGAAGTGGAAAAAATACAGAGGAGATAATGTAATATGCTGCCGCTTCCCGACGGCGCACGGGAGAAGAATGAGGCACAAACATGTCAGCTGCAAGAGAAAGGGAGCAGGGGTCGACAGTAGAGAAGACTGTCGCCCCGAACAACTCCTCAGTCCCATATTTAGTGGATACAGGATAACAACTAACAAAGGAGCAGAAAACGGCTATACATTAACCATATGCCTTGTAGATAAGCAAGAAGGAATAAGAGTTATACATTGATCACAAATCTTATAGATAAGTAAGGAGAGTAGATTATATATGGTCAAGCAGTATAGAATTTATAACTGAGCAAGCACAATTAAGGGGATTGTCTTGATTAACGGTAGGCTGTCTCTGAGGCAGGGGAGATAACATTAAAAATGAAGCAGGTGGCGTTCCACCCTGAGCGGGCCAGGCGTTCCCGACTGCTCGGCTTCCAAGACATATATCATCCTCTCCCCCAGAGACCTGTTGCTAATGCATGTTTTTCTTAAAGTAACATTTAAGCATGCTTGCCAGGCTGGTACAATTTCTCATAGGTTATATTTTAAGCAGTACATTGTTTTGAGGGACGGTTACAATATGCAAGTGGGTATATGACTGAAATTGACCCCAAAAGTGAATCTAGAGTCATAGATTTGGGAATCATTTCAATAAGGGTGATTTTATTGCTATAAAATGAGGAGTAGGTAGGGGCACCTGGGTGGCTCAGTCGGTTGAGCGTCTGACTCTTGATCTCAGCTCGGGTCATGATGTCAGGGTCTTGAGATGGAGCCCACCTCATTGGGCTCTGTTCTCAGCAGGGAGTCTGCTTGAGATACTCTCTCTCTCTTTCCCTCTCCCTCTGCCCCTCCCCCTGATTGCACTTGCTCTCTCTCTGTCTCGAATAAATAAATAGACCTTTTAAAAAAAATTCAGAGTAGTTCACTGGGATCATAAACATCAACAGCAAAGTGGGACAGCCACGAGCAGACGTTTGGAAAGCACCAGGTCAAAGGACAGCAGCAGGAAGGAAAGCAGTCCTATGCATCTGACAGGCACTGATATGGCCAGGCACTGGCACTGTCCCTGTCCTCGAGAGCTCACAGTCTCATGGGCAGAAAGAGGAATCCAGGGGCAGATACTGTCAAGTGGAATGAGCGCCAGGCCAGAGGGAAAGCACCAGGGGGAGGGCAGCACACTGGAAGGACGCTTGACCAGAACTGGAGGGGCTGGGGAAACTGTCCCAGAGAAACCGACATCTCAGCTGAGTCTCGACCCCATGACAGACGGATGGCCGCTGCCCAAGTAGACTAGAAGTTGATAAAAATGCTGGCTAGATGGGCTAACAGAGCCAAGGAGGAAAGGAACGTACCTTTCCATAAAGGGATTCCGCGTGTGGTCTATAAAGAAAGCAGTTTCAGAAGGAGACAGTTAAGACTCTCACATCAGGGATGCCTGGCTGGCTCAGTCCGTAGAGCATGCAACTCTTGATCTTGGGGTCATGAGTTCGAGCCCCATATGGGGTGTCTTAAACAAATAAAAACTTAAAAAAAAAAAAAGATTCACACATGAGATAGCTGTGCCCTTCCCTCGGCCCTTCCTGGAGCACATGCCAGGTTCCTCCCTGTCTCCTGCCACCTGCTTCCTAAACCACAGTTGAAGGAAACGAATCCACCTTATGGTGGCATCTCTGTGTAGACCCTGATAGTCCCAAACCAGACTTATATAGCCCAGACTGAAATGGGGTGAGAGCCGGTTGCTCTTTGGGGATGGAGGGAAAGGGAGATAGAGAAGGCAGTTAACTCCCATGCTGCTCAGCATGTGGGTTTGAAGAGCATCAGAGCGTGGCTGGTTTGGGGGTAAGAGCACTAAGATCTGAGACTAGGCGTAGAAATCATACAAGTCCCTTTTCTTCGTCTCCTTGGCATGGTGACGGCTTTGAGGTTTGGGAAACAAAATTGAACTAGAGGAGAGAGAGCGCACTGCTCTTCTAGGCAGGGAATAAGAGATGCTGGTTTGTTCACTGATTGATTTATAAAGCTGATCTCAAAAATAAGACAAAACCCTAAGATGTGACCAGGACTTCCATCTCTAGAGATAAGCTGAAGGTAGAGTTCCCTTTCAAAGGGAATTGATGCTTTTTCACGTATACGATATATAATAAGGGTCATGGTCAAAATTGTAATTTCCATTTAGAAACATGGATGTGGGTGATACTTTTTGGTTTGCTTTGTGTTTGTTTTTAATGTTTGGGGGTATCTACAACTGATTTCCGAGAAGTTAAAACGTTCAGTAAAGCGTTGAAGTCAAATATGTCACATCATAAGAGAAGACTCTGCAAGGCATTATATTGGTTTCACTTCCGACTTTATTTCACAGGCGCAAATAAACCAAGACTTTCAAAAAGATCACTAGGTTTCTAACTTCACGTTGGGAAAGAACTACCTGTGAGCGTACACAGTTATCTCCCCTAGTCTAAGACTGAAAGACATTGGGTTGGTTATTCACCAATTTAATGAGAGTTCTAGACTGTCAAATAGATTTTTAAAGATTTTATTTATTCGTTTGTTTGTCTTAGAGCAGGGGAGAGGAGCCGAGGGAGAGGGACAAGCAGACTCCGAGCTGAGTGTGGACCCTAATGCGGGACTCGATTTCACAACCCTGATATCACCACCCTGAGATCACGGCCTGAGCTGAAATCAAGAGTCAGATGCTGAACTGACTGAGCCACCCAGGTGTCCCTGTCAAATAGATTTTTTATTTTTTTTATTTTTTTTATTTTTTATTTTTTTAAAAGATTTTATTTATTTATTTGACAGAGAAGAGAGAGATCACAAGTAGGCAGAGAGGCAGGCAGAGAGAGAGGGGGAAGAAGGCTCCCCGCTGAACAGAGAGCCCGATGTGGGGCTCGATCCCAGGACCCCGAGATCGTGACCTGAGCCGAAGGCAGAGGCTTTAACCCACTGAGCCACCCAGGTGCCCTTCAAATAGATTTTTTAAAGTAATACATAAGACAGGGAAATTTTGGATATTGTATCTTAGCTGATGTTGGTCTGAGCCATGGAGATGGTTCTGTAAGTACCGAAAGAAAGTGATGGATCCCAGAGGTGGGAGTTAAAGTGTCCTATTAGATTATCTAATCAGATACTGGACAAGTTTGGATCCCGATGTGATCCCTTTCTCACTGTCCAGTGTTGTTCCCTCCTGAACTTAACAGTATATAGAATTCTCTGATTTCAGCCTTTAAGACCTTTCTGTAATAAAAGTTAAGTCAGCTCCAGAAAAGCCATGATAATAGCACAGACTACTTCCTGCCTTAACACCTAACTCAGTGTGATCCCTTGATATCTGTTCGTTTGAGAACACCGCTGGCCATTACTGGGTATCATGTGCCTCCGCCAATACAGGGTTCCTTGGAAAACGGAGCTGTTTCTCAGTGAACTCTCTTCATTCAGGAAGCTCTTTTATCCTTTTCCTAGACTCCTCTCTCAATTCTGTCCTCTTTTTAAAAAATGTTCTTGCCTTTATTTATGAAAGTGGGATGAGCCTTATCCCAAAATCTCCCTTTGGCACCAGTAACAAGCTGAAGATGTGACAGTAACACAGCTGAGACGACCTGACCTGTCTGGTTCCATTTTCTCTCTGTTCTTTAGAGGGTATCCACCAAGTCACGGGCTGCTTTACTGGCCCGGGACTTCCCGGTGTCCTTATTCTGACTGCCCTATACCTCAGTATATCAAGTATGTCTTCAGGATCAA
>CM052887.1:88075641-88133392 GCA_028534135.1 Potos flavus | reverse complement strand
ACAAAGTTACTTTTATGGATATATCCATATGTGCTATGAAAATGGAAGAGAGCTTATTGTTTTATGATCCTTACATAGTTATACAGCAGAAATAATAGGGCGTATCCAAAAGTCTTCAAGGAATTTCAGAATATTTTGATTGACCAACTGGAAAAACCATAGCTTATTCGAGAACTGAACACCTACAGAATACATTTCTCTTTAGAGCTTTTGATACAATGACAACGAAGTCAGCTTTTATAACAATTTAATGTAATTCACCTCCATGCTTCTGCAGTTTTTTTTAGAAGATCAAAACATGATGCTGATTTTTAAAAATTACCAACTATTTCATGCTGCTTAAAACCATGTAAGTGAAATATCTATAGGACTTAAGCCACCATTATTATTATTATTATTATTTTTTTTTTTTTTGGTGGGCAGGAAAGCAAGGTTTAGTGAGTGATAGTTAAGTGATGGTACAAAGCTCTTGAAGAGGGAAGGGACCTGAGACCATTGCCCTAAATCATCATCATATTTTTGTGTCTGTGAGAAGCTTTTTTTTAATGTTAAAGTACAGTTGACACACTATGTTACATTTGTTTCAGGTATACATGCTTCTGCAGTTTTATTTTTTTAAAGATTTATTTTGGGGCACCTGGGTGGCTCAGTGGGTTAAAGTCTCTGCCTTCGGCTCAGGTCATGGTCTCTGGGTCCTGGGATCGAGCCCCACATCGGGCTCTCTGCTTGGCGAGGAGCTTGCTTCCCCCCTCTCTCTCTGCCTGTCTCTCTGCCTACTTGTGATCTCTCTCTTTCTCTCTGTCAAATAAATAAATAAAATCTTAAAAAAAAGATTTATTTTATTTTATTTTACTTATTCGAGAGAGAGAGAGAGAGAGAGAGAGAGAGAGAGCAGGGTGGGGGCAGAGGGAGAGAGAGACTCTCAAGCAGACTCCCAGCTGAGCATATAGCCCTTCGCAGGGCTCAATCCCATGACCCTGAGATCACGACCTGAGCTGAAATCAAGAGTCAGCCACTTAACTGACGGAGCCACCCAGGTGCCCCTACTTTTGTGGTTTTAAAACCACAATAAATCATTCCATATTAAAATATCAAGGAGCATCAAGCTTGTGAAATTAACTTTCTCATTTACCGGTGGCCAAAGACTTCCCTCATTGGAAATGACTGTAAACTCTGATGGGGTTTCCTTATTGACTATCAGTAGCTAATTAGCTCAAGTGGACGTCTTACCAGAGTAGTGAGAATGAAGTGATGGGTCAAATCCCTGAGTGGGCCGATTTACTGCATCAAGCCTATGGCTATAGATTTATTTTTTCAACAGAATTCTTTAGAGATAATGGAAAAATACCATCTACAGAGTGTATATTAGGTTTGAGCATGAGATGGCAAGACTGCTAAATCCGTTCTTTTCACAGGGAACCTTGCTTTTCTCCCTTCAGGAAAGACGGCCAGGGATTGCAGGACTCAAAGGAGTCTGTTACTGACTGAATGTCTGTGCACCCCCCACCCCTCCCACCATTTCGTATGTTAAACCCTAATGCCCACTGTGATGGTTTCAGGGAACTGGTCTTTGGGAAGTGATTAGGTCATGAGGGAGGGGAGCCCTCAGGAACGAGATTAGTGTCCTTATAAAAGAGACCCCAGAGAACGCCCGGGGCCCCTTCCAACACGACACTCAAGGACACAGTGAGAAGATGGTGTCTATGAACCCGGAAGCGGTCCTCACCAGACATGGAAACTGCCAGAGCCTTGGTCTCGGACTTGCAGCCTCTGCACTGTGAGAAATAAGCTTCTGTTGTTCATGAGCCACCCAGTCTGTGGAATCCTGCGAGAGCAGGCCAGATGGACCAAGACAGGGCCCCATTCACATTGTATCTCTGTGGCGTGGGAGGTTTCTCCATGACGTCTTTATAATGTTCAAGAAGAGTAGATGATAAGACCTACTCGTTTATGAAATAGCAGAGGGGCACCTGGGTGGCGCAGTCGGTTAAGCAGCGGACTCTCTTTTTGGGCTGGTGTCGTGATCTCAAGGTCCTGAGGTCAAGCCCTGTGTCAGGCTCTGAGCTCAGCACAGAGTCTACGTGTTCCTCTTCCTCCCCTCTGCCCCTCCCCCATGAACTCTCAAATAAATAAACAGAATCTTTAATAAATAAAAATTTTAAAAAAGATGTCAGAGATCACAGAGAGGCAGTTAAAACCAGGAATGCTGGAGTCTGAAGGTTCATATCCCACATTACTTGTCATATGTTCTGACAGTTAATAGCAGTATGACCTGGGACAAGATGAGCAGGCTCAAGTCTCAGTTTGCTCTCTGTAAAATGAGGATAAAACAATGCTCAGGCCAAAGGATTATTGTGCGATTTAAGTGTGGGGGGAAAATTTATGCAGAAATGCTCAGCAGAGTGCCTGTTAGGTAGTGCTCAAAGATCACTAATTTCCCAAGTTTGTAAATTTCATAAGGGAAATGACAGTTATTATGGTCACCATCTATTCCCAGGCCTCACTCGATGCCTTCCCCACAGTTAGCATTCCACAAACCCTCGTCTTAGTGTGCTTCTCCCCATACTCTTAAGCCAGGAAATTATGTGGCCTTGATACTGTAATAAATAGTCACTTAATTTACCGCACCCATCCAGGAAAGGGGTTCAAATGGTTCAACTCGAGCTTTCTTCCCCTCCTTGAAAATTATGATATCCTCATATAGGTTTTTTTTTTCCCTCTTAGTGACTAGTTAGGTCAGCTGGGGATAATGTAATGCATCTCATCTCTGAGTAAACTTTACCTTTAAAACAGAAGATTTAAAAAATTTTTTCTTTAAAATGTTTTTTTTTCTTTTTTCTCTTTTAAAGAGTTTATTTATTAGACAGAGAGAAAGAGATCACAAGTGGGAAGAGAGGCGGGCAGAGGGAGAGGGGGGAAGCAGGCTTCCTGCTGAGCAGGGAGCCGGATGCAGGGCTCCATCCCAGGACCCTGAGATCGTGACCCGAGCCGAAGGCAAAGGCTTAAACCACTGAGCCACCCAGGTGCCCCTAAAATGTTTTTTTCTTATGGATCTACTACATTTTAAAAAATACAGCTGAAACTAATAACACTGGATGTTAACTATACAGGAATTTAAAAACAGATAAATATAAAATGATATTGAACTATTCGATAGTCTACATTCCTAACATCCAAATAAGTCACTTAGTATATACTTTGGTGGTGTTAGTTGCAGAGTGTCTTTCTGCCCTACAAATTGAGGGGAGAACCATCAGATTCATAGGAATTCATTAAAGATTTATTAAAATTTTTTTAAATATATATTTTTAAAGATTTTATTTATTTAATTGTCAAATCGAGAGAGAGGGAGAGCATACACAAGCAAGGGGAGCAGCAGGCAGAGGGGAGAAGCAGGCTCCCCACCGAGCAGGGAGCCGATATGGGACTCGATCCCACGGCCCTGGGATCATGACCTGAGCTGAAGGCAGACGCTCAACCGAGTGAGCCACCCAGGCGTCCCTGAAGATTTATTAAATTAAAATTTTGTAATTGCTAAAGCCTGTGAGTAGCCAGCCAGCTTTCTTCCTTCCTGACCCAATCTGGATACACAGAAAAATACTCCTGGACTAGAGTTTTGGCCCCCATTTGTCTTCTCCAACCCTTCAGGCATATTAATCCCCTCGTGTGGAAGAAGTCTCAAACCCTAATACGCACCAACGTTTGGCATACAAAAATCATTTTAACTTAATTTTCTTCTTTTACGTTGTCAAGAAGGAAATCCTGGACTGTATTTAGATCTATGTAGGCCACTAGATTGCCTATCTGGTATTGGACTTTTGCTGAACATCACTAGAAGAATAAACAACATGAGACAAAGTTAAGACAAGCAACTGATGGTCTTGAAGCCGTGGAGAGCAGCTTCCAGAACTCTTCGGTCTGGATTCATTTTACCGCATACTCATCCCCGCCCCCAAGAGCAATAGGTGTTTTAACCCAGGAAAAAAATGCAAACTTTTATTTGCTCAAAGGCACACAAAAAAACTAAGAAGCCCACGAACGTAAAGCAGACTCAACAGGCACGTTCTCTTTTCCCATGAACATAACTTGCTCAGGGCCCTCTGTCGCTTCGACCTCAAGCCTCCCCAGGCCGAGCCGGTAGCGTGCACATCCCTTGTCCCCACAGCTCCCGTAAGGACACGTGTTCTTCCAGCCCGGCTTGGCGGCGGGACCCGGAGCTCCGCCCCGCCCCGCCTTCCCAGGTTCCTCCCCGCCCCCCCGCGCCGCCGGCCAATCGCGCCCCAATGCGCAGCCCCGCCCCGCCCCTCCGGCCCGTGCCCGCCGCCTTTGTTCTCCTTCACTCCTTCCCTCAGCCTGTGCGCTCGCGGCAAACCGAGTGGCAGCCGCTGATTGGTGGCCGCGGCGCAGCCAATCAGAAGGGGGCACCTCACGTTAGGGCTCGGAGCTTTAAACGCGCGAGCCGCCGGGCGCGCGGAGGAGGACCGGGAGGAGGGCCGGTACGGAGGGCGGCGCCGCGGGGCTCCGACGCGCAGCGAGGCGCACGCGGCCCGCGCCCCCAGTCCGGCTGGGATTGGCCCGCCGGCGGCTTCCCCGCCCCCAGCCCGTCGCTGGCGAGGACTTCCTGGGGGGTTTCTTGCCTTCCCTCGGGTTTCGCTCCAGAGGCCGGGGCCCGAGGTCCGGGAGCGCCCAGGGGCTGTCGGCGCAGGGAGGCCGCGCTGCGCACTGCCGCGATGAGGCTCCGGAAAGCGTGCCTGCTGGTCCTGCTCCTGGCGCTGGCGCAGCTGCTGGCCGCCGCGAGCGCCGGGCGGCCGGATGAAGGTGAGCGGCCGGCGGCGGGCCGGGCCTGATGGGCCTCAGGGGCCCGCGCGTGGGGTCCGGGGTGGCTGCGACCCGGGACCGCTGGGTTTCAGGCGGAGCCCTTCCAAAACTGGCACCTGGCGCCAACTTGCCGGAGTTTAAGGGCAGTGGCGGTGAGCGGAGTCGCTTAGGAGATCTCGGGAGAGGAGGGAGGCGGAGGCCTTCTAGCAAGCCCCTGCCACCGAGGCTCAGGACGCGGAGAGCGTGCCAAGTGCCTCTTTTGCAACTGGCTCCTTCGCCCCGGCTGCACTCAGATTTTACTTGGGTTCAGGTTGACTGCTCGCTGGGAGCTGGTTAAAATTTGCAGGCGAACACGCCCATGGAGCGTGAAAGAGGAGGGGGCCACTGTTTTCAAAACAGGTCTTAGAGAAAAGGCGAGAAGACCCGGTAGGAGCTCTCTAGGGCAGCCGCGGGCAGCAAGCATCTTTTAAAAATGTGGTTTGTAGATTTGGAAGTAAATAACTCATGGGTGTTGGTTTGAGGGAGAAAGGGACAATGGCTTGGTTTGCATTTGTTAAAAAACAAAGTTTCCATTCCCTCTGCGACCATTTATTCAACAACTACTATGTGCCGGTTACTGAGCAGGGTTCTGACCGCCCATAAAGTTCCGGCTCTAGTAGGAGCATTAGACAGCTACTAGTCCTCCTTCACGCATTTTTCTTGGAAACCAGCTAGCTGAAAACAAATGGCATAAGAGACCTTGGATAACTAGAACGCACTAGTCAAGAAAAGAATGCTGTTCCTAGAGAACAGGCATCAACTTTCTTCCTCTCTGGCCTTTCTCCTGATGATGGATTCTCCCAGCCAGTTTGGGCCAATATAAATAAACCTCCTTTTCTAATATTAATGTGTAGGGGAGGTGTGAACTTTATACCCTTTCAAACAGATTGAGTAACTTCTGTGTGGGTCACCGATTCATGTTTAAACCCAAATAGAAGAGGAAGTAAGAATCAGCACTTGGTGATAAAGACACCTGCCGAGAGGAAGTAGAGCGTGGCTTTCAAGTGAGTTTTGGGACCTTTATCCAAATCATCTAGTGCTTTTTTAAATACAGAGTCCCAGGGGTGCCCAGGTGGCTCATTCGTCTGCCTTGGGTTCAGGTGATGACCCCAGGGTCCTCTGTGCTCACAGGGGAGCCTGCTTCTCCCTCTTCCTCTGCCTACCTCTCTGTCTACTTGTGCACACTCTCTCTCTCTGTGTCAAATAAAATCCTAAAATACGTAAATAGACAGATAAATAAATACGGAGTCCCAAAATACACCAAAGCAGATTGCAGGGGTGGGCCCTGGAATCTGTCAGTTAAACTTTGGGGGTGCACCTTAAAGTTTGAGGATCAGTGGGGATGGAGGGTCATTTTTAGAATATAGCTAAAAAGCATAATAGTTTTGTCTTGATTTTGGTCTAGTGATTGTTTTCAGGGGGTTCTTAAGAGGCCCGAGACAGTGGCAAGCTTGGGTGCATGCCAAGGGTTATTAGGACCAACAGGTTTATTATTTGGGTGATGGTCGCTAATGCTGAGAAGGCCCTGGGGGAGGGGGAAGCAGGTGCCTCTGGGGTGAGCCCAGGAGTCTGTGGAGTTGTCATGGTCATGTCAGGTCTTCCAGGGCATTGTCCTCTGGTGGGGTGGGGGGTAGTCTAGTCCCTACCTTGGCCCTTGCCCATCCTTGAGGGCACCCTGGTCCTTCACTTTCACAGGTAACTTGTCCTGCAGATTTATTTTGGGGCCGCATTTCTCTCCCACTGCAGATGTTCTAAGTCTTTAGGTTTTGTTTTTGTTTCGTGTCTCTTATATTTCAGATTCAAACAGCACAGTGGTGTCACAAAAGTAGTGTCACCCCCCCCCCCAAAATATGTTTACTAAATAGAGCTTAAGCTCTGGTGGTGCATGCCTTAGGTTGTGGGGCTTTCTGTATCTCAGATTAGAAACCACCTGTGCTTTTCACATCTTTCCAGCTAAAATAGTGAAGGGAAAATACTTTGATGCTGATTGTTGCCTGGCTTGTTTTTTTTTAATTGACAGAGAGACACAGCTAGAGAGGGAACACAAGCGGGGGGAGTGGGAGAGGGATAAGCAGGCCTCCCGCCGAGCAGGGAGCCCGATTCGGGGCTCGATCCCAGGACCCCGGGATCATGACCTGAGCCAAAGGCAGCCGCTTAACGGTTGAGCCACCCAGGCGCCCCTGGGATTGGTTTAGATTTAAAAGTTAAGTGGAAATCCACGTGTGTGTAGTGTAGAGAACTGTTCAGCCCCTCTCTTTCATTCCTGAGAAGTAATTATCAATGATTCCACCTAAAGCTTTGGGCACATTGGGAGATAATCTGAGGGACCACAGACAGCATCTGAGTGGTCAGGACCCTCCACTAAGTAGCTTCGTGATCCTTGGGCAGGTGACTCACGCTGTCTGTGCCTTAGTTTCTTCATTTGTAAAGTGCACATAGTGTTTCCCTGAAGGAGTGAGAGAGTGTTTAAGAGCCTGGCACTTAACAAATACCAGCTATAAGGATCTGATAACAAATTTCCTCTTTCTCCATGTTTAATATAAACTTCAGTGTCGACTTAATGGTAGAGTTTATCCAGCTGTTTGAGGCACTAAGCCGGTGGGGACTGAAGAGTGAGCAGCTGAGGGAGTAGAGCGAGGACATCTCGGAAGCGGCTGCCTGCGTCCAGGCTGGGCAGGGCTCCGGTGTTGCCATCGGAGGTTCCGTTGAGAGGGGATGGGGATCGCAGAGGCCTGGGGCCGCCGCTTCCGGAATGGCCTTCCCAGGTGGGCTAAGCACAGTGGAGGTGATGTGGGAGGCTTCATCGACCTCATACTGAGAATGGCACCCATCCAGAAGAGGCTAGAAGGCTGTGGATATTTTTTCTCTCCTAGAATGTCCAGCCCTAAAAGTGAAGCCCAGTGAAGAAATGGTTTCCCTGTTAGAATGTGGGATGGGAGGGCTTCTGGTAGGTAGGAATAGAGATCCAGCGCTCTCTCAGATCGTGGGGGGTCCGGTCCTGGGGTCATGTGCAGGCTGGGAAGGTAGGGGGGGTGCCCTAATGCATTTGAGAGTCTTTAATTATGTGGGCAAGGTTCTATTGTTTATTATCTTTTTTTAAAAAAGTTTTTAGTTTGTTTTTTTCCCCCAAGGACTAAGAAATGAGTTCACTCTTGGGAGTTCTGTCCGCTGGTAGCTCAGGGACACCCGGTGTATCATTAGAGCTCTGTCCCTACTAGTGCTCACAGACCATGGCAGGCTGAGTGTAGGAAAGAAGGCATCTTTGCTTGTCTTTTTTTTGTAAAATTCACCTTATCCCTATTCTTCGAGCGGATCATCAAGTTCCTCTGCCTCCCCCGGCTATGTCTCTTAGCTTAAAGTGCAGATTAAGTTCCCTAGACCGTTCTTTCCTTCAGTGCTCTAGTCTTTCCGTGTGCCCACAAGTTAATCCGGTTCCCGTATTGGCCAGAGCAGTCAGGCATTGAGAGCGGATCTGTGTGGCCCATGAGCCCTGCCCAACGGCCCTCAGCAGGCCGTCCGGCCCGATGGAAGCCTCCAGATCGGGGGCTGCGTGTGCGGTGCCCCCTAGGCCCCTGACCTGCACAACGTCCCTGTGTCAAGTCCTTGGGTTTGCAGCCGTCACACAAGTCATTCTGGGTAGGACTTTCAAGTGATGGGTGGTCAGAATAGCCTTTTGGAAAGCCAGTGTGACCGCTGTCCCACAGGCCACAACAGGAAAGCTCAGTACGCGGTTCTTGCCTTGCGGGGCGGCGGTATTTCCAGAAGCGCCTGGACGCCCTAGCCCTCTGGTGTGAAACTCAGGTTCCCAAGAGCCCTAGGTGCTCAGGTTCTCGAAGACCTGGGTGTGGAGCGTTGGCTGCCTGTCACCGGGGGAAGGGGACTCGGTCTGGGTCCCCAGCCTTAGAGGTGGAGATGGGTCTTGAGCCCGCATCGTCTTCCCCCAGGTCCTGCCCTCCTGCTTACCCGGGAGGCCTGATGACAGTGCTGTGGGCCCGGGGCCTCTGCAGGCCTGTCCTCGCCTAGAGTTCCTGCTGTGGAGGAGGGAGGCCAGGGGCGGAGCAGGTGTTGGAGAGCCAGGGCCTTGGGGACGGAGTCCGCTTGGTTTGTACCTCTCAAACTGGTAGCTTTTCTTGTGGGATTTTAGAGGCCTTTCTTCCTCACCCGACAAAGGAGGAGAATTTTACCTTAAGCGGGAGAGAGAAACGTGGAAGTCAGGGAGAAACAGCGCGGTGTGTTAAGGAACGTGGTTGAGCGAAGTGTGGCCCCTGGTGGGTTTTTGGTTTGCTTTTTGTACTTAGTTTGCAGCTTGGTAGATTTTCACGAAAAGGGACAAATCTGCCACGCCACCCAGACCAGTTCCCTGGCTTGTCCCCGCGGCTGTGGAGCCAGCCCTGGGTTCGTTAGGGGCAAGGCGAAGGTGGGGCAGATCCCCGAGGTTCCCGGATCCTGAGGCTGACTTCATCCTCCGCCCCCAACACAGAACCAGCAGAGCTGCTTTATCTCCTGGGAAGCATCTCGGGAAAGAGTAACTGGCCGCTTGACACGATCCGGCTGCGGCTGCGCTTGGCTGCTGAGGCCGCTGCGGGAGAAGCTGGGTGGCAAGAACCGCCGTCCCACGGTTCCTCGTGTCCGAAGTTGGGCAAAAGATTCCCTGAAACCTGGTAGTGAGAGGAACTCAGATTCTGGTGCTCCAGGCAGGGAGCTTTGCTTCCAGGCAAGGCATCCTATGGAGGTGCGATTTGTTGTGTGTGTTTTTTGTTTTTTTTAGAGATTATTTGACAGAGAGAGATACAGTGATAGAGGGAAGACAAGCAGGGGAGAGGCAGAAGGAGAAGCAGGGAGCCCGATGCGGGGCTCTCTCCCAGGACCCTGGGATCATGACCTGAGCCGAAGGCGGACACTTCGTGACTGGGCCACCCAGGCGCCCCTATTGTGTATTTTTGATGCACGTTGACCCTGTAAATCTGGGTCTTTGTGGGATAACTCCTACCCTGGGGATTACTCTGGAGTGACTCCCTAAGTCAGTAAAGTTCCCTACCCGCTTCCCTTCACACTCCAGTCTCTGAAGGACTGTGCAACCTGTGGGGCTGGATTTTGTGCGTATAAAGTAGAATGCCACCCCTTTCAGAAATGGAGTTAGTAGTCCATCCTCCAGAATGAAAAGTCGAGTGCGAGTGCTTGTTTCCCGTGGGTGCCGGGCAGCCATTTGTTCACGGGAGACTGAATGCGGCCCGGCCTGTGGAAAGCATAGTGCGTGAGGAAGAGGAAGGTGTGGGTGAGAGTTAGCCTCGCCCCGGAGCACAGACGTGGGGTAACCGCAAAACGAGGTGCCCCAGAGCGCAGAGCCCGGCATGTGGATAAAGGATCAGACCCCAGTGCGGGGAGGAGGGGCCGACGGTTAGGGTTCTCCTGGCCTGGGCAGGAGGCACGCGGAGCCACAGAGGCGCCTCACCCGCCCTCAAGTCCCGCTGGGGCGTTGAGACTTTTAACTTCTAGACTTGTGGTTTGCAAGCATCTTTGTAACCAGGACCTGCCTGTAAGTGGGCTCCTAAGTGGCTACCCAATAGGCAAACTTGGGAGCAGAATTTCTGGGGTAGGGGAGACCTGATGTCCCCACCCTGGCTCGTGGTGACCCTCAGGGGCCACTCAGGACTCACGACACATTTGGAGGGTTTGGGGTTCTAGGAAAGTTTTTAAGGAGAGTCACCAATTTCTTAACGAGTCTGGATATTCTCCGCTCAGATTCTTCTAATAAAGAGGATGCCATTGAGGGTGAAGAGGAGGAGGAGGAGGAGGAAGAGGAGGAGGATGACGATGACTTGGAAGTCAAGGAAGAAAATGGTGTCCTGGTCCTGAATGACGTGAACTTTGATAACTTTGTGGCTGACAAAGACACGGTGCTGCTGGAGTTCTACGCTCCGTGGTAAGGACCGTCGTCCTCCTCATCCCACCAGCCTGGACGAGGGGTTCCCTCTGTGGTCCCATGCTTGACGCCTCACAGTCCTCCAGACCCTGTGAGGGGGGGAGTGTGGGTGCAGGAACGTCAGGAACTCAGCATCCGGTGAGCCAGCAGTTTAAAATAGGAATGTGTCCTCTGGTGGTTACAGCAGGGGCATGGACGTGTGACGACACGGAGACCGGTGTTGCTGACAGACCTGTCCCTGGCCTGTCTCGAGGCCGCCCCGCCGCCCTCTCCTGCCAGGCACGGCCTGTGGGCGGTTTCCCGTGTGGGAGGGCACACCGTCCCCGGCAGGCAGCGGGCACCCCACTCGTCCCGCTCTTCACCCTCGAGTGCCCTTCCTCATCCCCTCTGCTGCCAGTCTTTATCTCATAATCCCTTCTTGTCTGTCCTCTGTCCCCGCCCTCCTTGGTTCACTTTCAAGACAGCATAGTTAATATATACTTAGTTTTTGGTACAGTGCCTGATGTTCAGGCGTGAGGCGTCTTGTGTAAAATATCTAAATAGTTCTTCGAACAGGTCCGTGAGGTTATAGTGTTTTACAGATCAGTACTTCTTAAACTCTTTGGTCTTGTGAATCCAAATAGTTTTTTGTGTGGGTCATGGCTGTCAGTCGTTACCACATTAGACATTAGAACAGAAATTTCCGTATTAATCCGTTTTTAGCAGTAACCTTTTCATGTTAACATCAGTACGCTGACCTCATGGTCAGTCAGGTAGCCTCTGGAAAACTCCACTGTATGCTCTGAGGGAATGAGTGAAGAAGACCAGAAAGGTCTTTTGAAAAGAGTTTTTACCTCACAGACCCCATGTGAGGGGTTCCCTGGACCAACTTTGAGAAGCTTACGGACGAAAGCACTGGGGTTTGGAGGTGTAGGAAGTGTGGGCCCAGGCCAAAGCTGGAATTCCGGCCTCCATCTGCCTGACTCCAGCTGCCTTGGCCTCCTCACTGTTACCCGTATGTGTCTTCTTACCTGCAGTCATTCTGGTCCTGGTGCCCCCGTTCTGTGTGCGTTGCTGGATGCTAAGTCTCCATGGGTACAATTAACCTGCTTCTCCTTCCCTATATCTCCTCAGGTGTGGACATTGCAAGCAGTTTGCTCCAGAATATGAAAAAATCGCCAGTGCCTTGAAAGAGAACGACCCTCCCATTCCTGTGGCCAAGATCGACGCGACGTCAGAGTCGGCGCTGGCCAGCAGGTTTGGGGTGAGCGGCTACCCCACCATCAAGATCCTTAAGAAGGGGCAGGCTGTGGACTACGAGGGCTCCAGGACTCAGGAAGGTGAGTGGGGCTGGGACTTGCTCCCCACGGGAAAGTGGAGAGGGGGCAGTTTGGATAATAGAGACTAGGACAAGTTGAGTGGGCCGAGAGTGGCCCCAGGAGCACCAGCTTCTGGGAGTGCTCCTTGCTGGAATGTTCCAGGTAACTGCGATCAGAATAAACTTGTCCTGGGGTAGGAGGGGTGTCTCCTCATTTCAGATCGTGAAACTCAAGATCTGGAGCCCGTGTGTTACGGTTCTTGGCGGTGCCCTAGAGCAGGGCTTCTCCATGTTGACCTTTGTCACAGTCACTTGGTGGGCTCCCGAAGCCAGTGCTGAGCCCCACCCCCAGACTCCCAGGTCCCTAAGTTTCAGGTCAGGCTTGATGATTTGCATTTCGTGCAGGCTCCCTGAGCTTATCTGCAGCCGTGGGTCTAGAGCCCCATGTTGAGAACCACCGATGCGGGGAGCCAGGCGGTTCTCCAAAACCAGGCCTGATGGATCCCTGTCTGACTTGGATTAGGCACAAAATAAATTTTTTTTAAATGTACAAACAAAATTGTGGTATCTTCCCTATATGTCTTAATTACTAGAAAAAGCCATCAGGTTAAAATCTCCTTTCCCAGTGTGGCATAGTGGACATAGCAGTGTCTCTGTCCCCGCCTGTGTCGCAGACACGCGTCTTCCCCCACCAAGCCACGGGTTCCTCATCCGAGGAACAGGGGGTCACTTGGATCTGATCTCAGCGTTCCCCTCGAGCTGGCGGAGGGCCTCTCCGGTGACCCCCAAGGGTCCTACCCACTGCAGGTGCACAAGGAAACGTCACAGCCCTTAACACTTGCTTCCGCCTTGTCTGTCTGTCTGCTGACTAGATCGTACGTTTTCGGGGTTCCAATTCAAAGAGGCAGGTAAGAGGGGCGCCTGGGTGGCTCAGTCATTAGGGTCTGCCTTTGGCTTAGGTCATGACCCCAGGGTCCTGGGATCGAGCCCCACATCAGGCTTCCTGCTCAGCGGGAAGCCTGCTTCTCCCTCTCCCACTCCCTCTACTTGTTTTCCCTCTCCCTGTGTCTCTCTCTGTCAGATAAATAAATAAAATCTTTAAAAAAAACAAAGAGGTAGGTAAGAGTCTTTGTACCCTGACCCTGGCTGTCCAGCTCCCTTCCTGGAAGGCAGGTCATGTAACAAGTTTCTCCTGTGTCTTTCAGAGATACTGTGGACATGCGAGAATAAATGTATGTGTATGTGTGTCATTTCTCACAATTGTTGGCGTATCTTTTTTTTTTCTTAAAGATTTTATTTATTTATTTGATAGAGAGAGGGATCACAAGTAGGCAGAGAGGCAGGCAGAGAGAGAGGGGGAAACAGGCTCCCCCGCCAAGCAGAGTGCCCAATGTGGGGCTCGATCCCAGGACCCCGAAACCATGACCTGAGCCAAAGGCAGAGGCTTAACCCACTGAGCCACCCAGGCGCCCTCCCCCCTGCCCTTTTTAAAGATTTTATTTATTTATTTATTTTTTTAAAGCAAAGGTGTTTTTTGTTTTTTTTTTTAAAGATTTTTTTAATTTATTTGACAGATCACAAGTAGGCAGAGAGGCGAGGCGGGAGGGGGGAGGCTCCTTGATGAGCAGAGAGCCTGATGCAGGGCTCAATCCCAGGACCCCGAGATCATGACCTGAGCCGAAGGCAGAGGCTTTAACCCACTGAGCCACCCAGGCGCCCCTAAAGATTTTATTTATTTATTTGACAGAGACACAGGGAGAGAGGGAACACAAGCAGGGGAAGTGGAAGAGGGAGAAGCAGGCTTGCTGCTGAGCAGGGAGCCCAATGCGGGGCTTGATCCCAGGACCCCGGGATCATGACCTGAGCCGAAGGCCAAAGCTTAATGACTGAGCCACCCAGGAGCCCCAGTTGTTAGCATATCTTAATCGCTATCTGCACCTTTGTGTTTTACTTAATGAACGTCTTTGCCGTATCAGCATATAAAGGAACATAATCTTTTTAAAGATTTTTTAATTTTATTTATTTATTTGACAGAGAGAGAGAGATCACAAGTAGGCAGAGAGGCAGGCAGAGAGAGAGGGGGAAGCAGGCTCCCTGCCGAGCAGAGACCCCGATGCGGGGCTCGATCCCAGGACCCTGAGATCATGACCTGAGCCGAAGGCAGAGGCTTTAACCCCCTGAGCCACCCAGGCACCCCAAGGAATATAATCTAAGAGCAGGCTGAAAGCTGTGTCCTTACGTTTGAAAGTGAACAGGCTTGAGTGTTTGGAGGTTCTAGAGGTCCGTGCCCAGTGTTGGACCCCTAAAGCCGGGGCCAGCTTGGAATCTCGAGAGTGGTGTTTGCTGAAGGGGGCTCCTTGGGCCGCCGGCTTCAAGCATGTTTTAGTAAATGGACCTCCCTGATGCTGATGGACTCGGGGCTGTGGATGTGGGCCAGGGGTAAGGGGATCACTCTTTGGGGGGGGTGCCGTGGGGGTGCTGCCGTGCACACTTCCGTCTGGTTCTCAGATCTAGCTTCTTGGTGACTGCGCAGCAGAACAAAAAAAAGAAAAATGTAAAGTTTGCCACCACTGCTCCGAAGAGCCGCTTGGAAGGTTCTTGTGAGAGTACGTTGTGTGTCCCACTACCGTCAGTGGGTCCGTCTCTGGGGAACGAGGCTGCCACCTTTCCCGTGATGCCGATGCAGCCTGAGCAGCGGGAAGGTGCTGCCCCTCTTCATTCTTCTCGATTCTTGTGCGCCTATCATGACGTGTGACATGCGGGTGCTGGACTGCATGACTAAATGCGGGTCTTTGTAGCCGAGGAAGGGACGCCCTCGAGACCACGGGCACGCGTGGTCAGATGCGGAAGGGGAGCCCGCGGTTAGCCCCACAGTCTGGCGGGAGCAGGGTCTCTCGTCAGCTGGGTCTTGGGCTGTCGGAGAAGTCGCCAGGCAGTGGAAGAAGGACAGGGAAGAGTGGACCCCCGACGCTGAGCTGTGGCCTCGCACTGCAGAGTGCACTGGCCAAAGATGCAGCTGGCTTTTAGGGACTCGAGCATTCGTTTCCTGTTCTCCGTGGCCCCCGCCGCTTCTCCGGCCGCTCCTCCCTGCCTGGCTCTGCGGGGAGGGTCTGCCCGGGCTCAGGCTTGTTCCGTTTCTTTCAGAAATTATTGCCAAGGTCAAAGAGGTCTCCCAGCCCAACTGGACGCCTCCTCCGGAAGTCACACTTGTGCTGACCAAAGAGAACTTCGACGAGGTGGTGGACGAGGCAGACATCATTCTGGTGGAGTTCTATGCCCCGTGGTAAGGTGCTGCCCGGACACTGAGGGACCCCGGCCTGCATTCCGAACCACGCCGGCCACGAGGCGGGGGTGTCAGAGGCCCCCGCGCGGCAGGCAGAGCCGAGCACGGGGCTGCCCAGTCCCCACCAGGCACAGAGGCCGACATGGCGGCGGAGTGTTCTGGAGACGAGTGGTGTTTTCCCAGGGGGTGGACAAGGCAGACGTGGGCCCGTAGCGCACAGGAGAGTGAAGCCACGTGTGGGGCACCAGGTGGCCCGGGGTTCCCTGTGGCTGGAGGACACAGCCCGTGCCCCAGGCCTGCTGAGTCCCACGTTTGTCGTCACACGCCTGCCCTGAGAGAACGCGCGTGAGCCCTCGGACGGCCGTGGCTCTGTGGGCCGCCTGAGGTGACACGTGTGCGGGTGAGAGGAAGTGCTGTTCACGGCAGTTCGTGCAGCTGTGACGAGGAGGACGCAGCAGAGCTGCCACCACAGTGGGCAGGGCGGGGGTAACTGGGGGCCTCCCGCAGTCTGCTCTGGCTTCGCTGCCTCCTGAGGAGTCTGAACGGTGCTTTTCTCTCTGCTCGTGGCAGAGACGTTCCAGAGCGAATCTCGCAAGATGACCCTCAGCCTTGCGGCACACTCCAGACGTGTCCCCTTCTCATGTTGGGGCCTCCGGGTTCCCACAGCTGTCCTGCTTTCTGCCTCCTCCTCTCACCCTATGGCCTTCTGCCTCTCTCCCCCCAAGTCCTCCATACAGCCGCCCCCTTGTAGGGGAGAGACAGCAGAGCCCGGCCCGGGGGCCTGGCGAGCTCTCATTTGGGGGCAGCGGCCCTAGGACGCGGTTGGGCTTGGAGCCTGTCCCTGTCAGAAAACTGGAAGCCCAGCCCTGCAGAGGATTTGGGCCAGTCCCTTAGAGCTTAGCAGGGACGTGGCCTATGTGTCCCCACCACGTGCAGGAAACAGCCGTTTCTGGCCCCAGGTGGTAGGTGACGACAGCTCATCAGGGAGAGGACCGCAAGGATGATCAGAGGGGAAACATGCAGGGGCAGGAGCAGGGTGGGGCAGGGGACCCGGACGTGGGAGAGAAGATGCTGGAAAGAAAGGCAGGGAGAGGGGGAGAGCGGCTGATGGAGGTGCCAGCTTGGGGAGCCGAGGGGCTGTGCTTCTCGTGCTTCGTGAGGAGAGGAGGGAGGCGCGGGCAGCTGGAGGGGACAGCAAAGCGGGCCGTCCTCCGGGGAGATGAGAGTGTAGCGGCCAGTGCTCTGGGACGGCCGTCGGCCGCCTCGATGACTTCATCCCGGGTCAGCCAGGGCTCCTGGTTCTCGAGCAGGCTTGCCGTCGGTCAGGGTGTGCGGCGTAGACCAGAGTCAGGAATGTGACTCGGGGCCTCCGCAGCACAAGGCACTGTTCTTGGTCACTGTAGGGCGTGTGTGCACAGAGGGGCAGGTGGGTGGGGGCTGCGTGTGGAGAGCAGGGGTTGGAGGATGTCTCACAGAGGCTTACGGATCCAAAATCGAAGTGCCCGGAGCCGAGTTCGGCGAGTACTTGCCCACGTCGTGTGCTCAGGAAACGCTTAGACAGCAACTGCACGTTGCTGCTACTGCTGCAGAGAACAGTTACCCTCCCCCTGCAGACGGTTTACGTACCGCAGGCGTAGCTGCGAGGTGCCCTGAGGATCTTGACGGGACCGTGCTGGTTTAGCGTGGTCCGCGGAGCCTGGGATTCACGAGGCTCTTGCCCACGTGGGATCCGTGGGTTCTTGCCGTGCACACAGGCTATTCTAGGTTGTCCCGCTCCCGGTTCCCATGGCTCAGGCCCACCCTTGCCTGCCCTGGTCGGTTGGTGTTCTATTCTGGCCGCATGCCGTCGTTACATCGTCCCTCCCCTCACCCACCCTTTAGGGCTCAGGTCCGCCTCCTCCCCGGCTCTCCTGTCCCAGATCAGCTGTCACATCCTGTATGAAGCCACCCCTGACTCGGTGTCCTCACCTGTCCCAACTCTCCAGCTGAGGGAATCTCCCTTCTTGGGCCATTGTCTTTCGTAGCCTTTCCCACGTGTCACCCCCATGCCCCAGTCCCACTCGTGCCTGTGTCACACGTGTGTGTCATGCCTGTGTGTGTCTAGTGTGCATCCTCTCGCTGTGTGAGCACCAGTGTCAGTGATGTGCCGCCCTCCAGAGGGGCCTGGCCCCCCGCCCTCACCTGGGAGACCTTTGGAGGCTTGCTGGGTCGAACAGAGTTGCTCGGGAACACAGGCTGGGTTTCAGTGCCTCCATCAGAAGGCTCCTCACGGCCTGACTGCTGCTTGTAGGTGTGGACACTGCAAGAAGCTGGCCCCCGAGTACGAGAAGGCCGCCAAGGAGCTGAGCAAGCGCTCTCCCCCAATCCCCTTGGCCAAGGTTGACGCCACTGCGGAGACAGACCTGGCCAAGAGGTTCGATGTCTCTGGCTATCCCACCCTGAAAATCTTTCGCAAGGGAAAGCCTTTTGATTACAACGGCCCACGGGAAAAATACGGTAGGCTGCCTCCTAGTCCTACCTCAGTGGGGCGGGGTGGGGGAGCTCCCCCCGGGGGAGGCGGGGGGCAGGGAGAGCCGTGGAGCCCCGAGCCCCTCCTCAGGCACGTGCTTTGCTCCCAGGTATCGTCGACTACATGATCGAGCAGTCTGGGCCACCCTCCAAGGA
The DNA here is from genome assembly GCA_028534135.1 of Potos flavus. Taxonomy (NCBI): domain Eukaryota; kingdom Metazoa; phylum Chordata; class Mammalia; order Carnivora; family Procyonidae; genus Potos; species Potos flavus. The sequence continues at coordinate 88,115,368 of CM052887.1, read as the reverse complement.
GATCGTGGCCCTGAAGCAGGTCCAGGAGTTCCTGAAGGACGGGGATGACGTCATCATCATTGGGGTCTTTAAAGCGGAGAGTGACCCAGCCTACCAGCAGTACCAGGATGCTGGTGAGTAGTGGCCCTGGGGGCTGGGCGAAACGGACCTGCCCAGGCTGTGGGAGGTTGCTGGGGAGTCTGCCGATTCTGCGGAAAACTCCTGGGGCATCAGCTTAGAGACTAGCCTGATGAAGAACTGAGATAGCATCTGTGGGAACAGGCTTTCCTTTCTGGGTTGGGTTAGAGTGGAGGTTAGTTCCCCGTTGCCTCGATTACACGTGGGGGATAGGGTCTCGTCCTGAGTACACGGCTGTGCCGGCTCCCTCCTGGCCTCTGAGGGGAGGGCAGGGGCGCGTCAAGAGTCATCCGAGTTCATCGTCTCCCTCCTTGTCTTTCCAGGAGCCCCTTCCCAGCCCTCCTGCAAGGGACAGGGTCTCTACCAGAAAACAAGGGTTTCTTTCTTTCTTTCTTTTTTTTTTTTAAAGATTTTATTTATTTATTTGACAGAGACACAGTGAGAGAGGGAATAATAGCAGGGGGAGTCGGAGAGGGAGAAGCAGGCTTCCCGCCGAGCAGGGAGCCGATGTGGGGCTCAATCCCAGGACTCTGGGATCATGACCTGAGCTGAAGGCAGACGCTTAACGACTGAGCCACCCAGGGACCCCAAAGCAAGGTTTTCTGAATCAGACTTGGGTTGGAGTCTTGCCTCTGCCAGTTACTGGCATGTGAGCACAGGTGGTGACTTGATCTTTTCTCTACTTTGGAGATTTTTTCTACTTCGAGAAGTTGTTCCATTGAGATAATGTAGGTGAAGCGCCTAGTCTGACTATGTCCAGGGAGTGCTGGTCCTGAGAGGTGGAGATACGGTGGCAGCTGTCACAGGGCGTGTCCTATGGGGGCAGGTGGCACTCACCCCATCCCGAAATCCGTAATCTGCTCCTGCCTAGTGGCAGGTGTACTTGCCGTCCTGGATGACCCTGGGTCACGAAAGAGAGACGTTCTCTTTCGGGAACACCAAGGATCCTCTCTGTCCTTGTTGAGTTCTTTCTGAGTGCCTTCCACCCCACCCCCGACTCACGGACCACAGCCGGCTCGGTTTGCTGCTTTAGAGGAGTGGTTACAGTCTTGTAACTGCCCGGATGGCCACCTAGTGCTGGTTTCGGTGCTGCACAGTAACCGCTGTGGGCGGGTCAAGTGCAGGTTCTCGCGGTAAGACCGGGAGTAGAGGGGAATGCTGTTCCCGCGTCTGGTGCCGGAGCGGAGGTGCCACGTCCGTCTTTACAGATGAGGTAGCCTTGGCATCTCCTTGGAACTGGCCAGGAAGAATCTTGCGGCGGGAGAGCCCAGCCTCCCCCGGGGCTGCGAGGGGGGCCCCGTGTTTCTGCGGAGGAGGGACCACAGCGCGGGGAGGCGAGTCCCTCACGGGCCTGCAGTCCCATCATTAGCAGGTCTAGAATTGTGACTGGAATCTACGTCTGGCTGATTTTGAAAGCTGCCTCCCACCTCCCCCCAGTCGGGAGGCTGGCCCTTCGGGGAGGGGGACACCTCTGACATCTTGCCCGGTGTTTGGATCACAGACTCCGCTCAGGCCAGAGCAGAGACCGCGGGGCGAGCCCGGGGATGTCGGGCAGGGGCGGGCGGCCGACTGAGGTCTCTTAGGCCGACGGGAACGTGGCTCACGCGCTGGGTCGCACGCTGTCCGGCTACTTTTACCCCCCAGTGCAACGTTGAGTGGTGGGGGCGCTGTGGCCTGCAAAGCCAGAGATGTTGTCTGGGCCTTTCCAGAAAGTTTGCCAACCCCTATTCTCCAGTGTCCTCAGACGGTGGGGTTTCATCTTGAGAGTTTCACAAGATTTAAGTACAGATGTATTTAGCAAAAGAACCGCAGCCCACAAATAGGCCAGCCACCAATCCGAGGAGGAGAGGCGGGGCGTGAAAACCCCACTGCGTGGCTGCGGGGGAGCGTGGTGCCCACCCGTCCTCACGGGCTGTCTGTGGCTTTCACGTGCTTCTCAGTGGTCCCGACAGATTAGCTCTGAGTTGTTCTGTGAGCATTCGATTTGCTTATTATTTTGGTTTTTTAAAAAAACAACTTGTAAGGTAGAGGCTCTCAGGTGTTCCACCTACCCCAGCTCTGGGTGTCGTCCATGCGGAATTCACGGTGCTAATTCCGGTCTTTGCGGGGCATCGGCTGGGCCCGTGAGTTCAGCCTAGGTCGGCGATGCAGTTTAATAAATTGTGTATTTATCGTTCTGTTAATTTCTCAGCGAACAACCTGAGAGAAGATTACAAATTCCACCACACGTTCAGCACCGAAATAGCAAAGTTCCTGAAAGTCTCCTCGGGGAAGTTGGTGGTAATGCAGCCTGAGAAATTCCAGTCCAAGTACGAGCCCCGGAGCCACGTGATGGACATCCAGGTGAGCGCCGGCCCCGGGGGCACAGCGGCCCCAGGCTGCTTTGTGTTGGCTTGTATTTCAGTTGCAGTTAGTTAGCACATAGCGTAGTATTAGTTCCAGGTGTCTGGGCGCAGGTCAGGCTTCTGATGGGCCCGAGGCTGCTGGTCGAGAGCCGAGAGCTGAGGCTGGGAATCTGGGGATCTGAAGCCTGGAGAATTTGCTCTGTGCTTCACACAGGCAGAGTCTGGAGTGCCTTTCCCGGCCCGCTGGCCCCCGCGGGAGGCCGAGGAGCCAGAGCAGCCAGCCGGCTGGTCAGTGACGCGCTGGGAGGCCAGAGAGGCTCCCTCCCTTCTCGCCCTGCGGGCCAGCGCCACCCTCCCCGGGCGCCCAGCCACTGTGGCTCCGGCCTGCGAGTCTGCCGTCGTCCCTGGCAGGACGTGCTCCTGGGTCAGAGCTGGGCCTCCTGAGCCCACGGGCGGCTCGGGTGCTGAGCCACGGAGCGAGGGCAGGCCTCTCTTCCCTGGATGGAGCCGTGGAGAGTGGCGCACGGGTTCGGCCTCCCCTTTTTTCCCCCCAGGCCTACCCAGCCTGCGTCTTCCGAGCAAGGGACTCACCTTGAGAAGGGCGGAGGGAGTGTCCGGCCCAGGCCAGGCCTGGATGCTGCTCCGTGTCCTGAGTGCTTCCCGGGGGCCCAGCGCTGCCGTGAGCACATCTTCAGATTTGGAAGAAACCTTGGCTCTCAAAGCCAGAGCTTTCCTTTGATAGAGAGCCTGGGATGCAGGGCAGTGAGCCGTCCCCCCTGGCTCCCACAGCCAGTCAGGAGCAGCTGAGGGGAAGGACTGGGCCGTGGCCCCGCTGTTGGGGCAGAGGGCTCTCATGGGACCTGGACGAGGCTGCGGGAAGGTGGGGTGAGCCTCGCGTGAGCCACAGGGAGCCACCACCCCTTCTGATCCATTTTGTGAACACAGGGGGTGTTGGAGAGGCTGGATCTTTCTGACTCCCCGGGGTCCGGAGCCCCATTGTCCCTTCTCAGAGTCTCTCGTGAATCTGGCCGTCTCCCGACGCTCAGGCTCGGGGCCCCTCTACCCTGGACGTCTGGTGGCTGCCCCGTCTCCTGGCCTGTCCGGCTCCTCTCCTTTCACCCATGCGTCCTGAGCCGGGTGCAGAGATGGGCGCTGCAGACCCCAGCAGTCAGGCACTGTTCTGGGTGGTGTGTGTGTTCCCAGGAAAAGGGCCTGTAGCTTTCAGTAGGTTCTCGAAGGGGTCCTTGACCCCAGAAAGGTTAAGGGCCACTCAGTCTAGTCTCTTGCAGGCATCACTGCCTTTTTATTCGTTACTTTAAATGGATTGGTATTACTTGCGTAGCACCCTTATTACAAAAATTATTTAAGACTGCTTTGTAAACATCATACAACACAGTAAACCGCAGTTTTTTGAAAAGTGGACATGGAGGGGCGCCTGGCTGGCTCAGTTGGAGGCACATGCGACTCTTGTTCTCGGGGTCCTGAGTTTGAGCCCCACACTGGGCATAGAGATTACTTAAAAATAAACTATTAAAAAAAGAAAAAGTGGATTTGGAATTCAGAACAGAGGGAAGACACAGGCAGGGCAGGTAGGAGGAAGCCAGCCTAGGAGGCAGCACAGGAAGCGCCGCGGTGAGAAGGAAGCAGGTCTTTGCAGGCTGTGAGGCCGGCTCTGCCTCGGAGTTGGGGGAGTTCGGGGGAGCTCGGGTTGGGCCTGTGGCTGGTGAATGCTCGGCGGCAGAGCGGGTTTGCCCTGGGCTCACTCCGGTTTACTCTCAACTTCACCTTCCAAGGGGCGTTCGGTCTGGGGGCCGTCCTGACTAAAGACACCCCACGGCCCTGCCATCCTCTTCGGCCGCCCACCCGGACCACATCGTCTGTGCTTTGTCCCCTGCGGGGTCCCTGCTGTTTCCTCCCCTGAGGCACCTCTTCCCCCCCCCCCCCCCCCCACCTGGCAAGTCCTGCTGTCCTGTCCCATCCTGTCCTGTCCCATCCGGACGGGACTCGGGCCCAGAGTGGAGAGTGCGGTGTTCACCAGCCACTTCAGCTCTGCAGCCTGGGTGAGCAGCTCAGCCTGGCCGTGCCTCAGTTTCTTCCTCTGTAGCATGAGATGGCAGTGCCTACCCTTGGGTGCTTGCGAGGCTGGGGTCTGGAGGATCTGGCTCAGCATGAGCGGAGGGCCCTGCGCGGCCTTGGGGGCAGTCACCCCAGCTCCGTGTCCCCAGGCCACTGCGCCCAGCTGCTCACGGATGCCGCATACGTGTCCCTCGAGTTCGTTTCCTCTGGAAAACACCCGAGCGCCTTAGGAACCAGCCTTAAGAGCCAGTGTTGTTGAGCCTGTGGGAAGAAGGCAGCCGGGTGCTGGACCGCTGAGCCGTGCGGGGCCTGACCTCCTGGCCTCATCTCAGCAGGGCTGGCCCCCGGTGGAGCAGCCCCCAGGCCCTGCCGCCCTGCGTGGCTCCGCCGTCTTACCCGACACCCGGCCGCGCTGTGGTGTAACGGGTGGTCACAGTGTGGCCTCTCGAGGTAGAGCTCCGAGCCCAGCACAGCTGCTCGCCAGCTGTGCGCACCTGGCCTCCCTCTGCTCACCTCGTGGGCTGTGTTGTCCTTGGTGAAACGTCATCAGTTCCGCCTCGGGATCAGCTGCACCTGGGAAGCCCGCCTTCCCCCCACGGTTTCCGACTGACACCGACAGTGAGCGCGGACCCAGAGGGAAGGGCACGTGGTGTCCGCAGGGGCCTGAGAAGCTCACTTAGAGGTCACTGGAGGAAAGGGGCCCCAAGAGACCACGGGGGAGTACCGGGTGCGCGCTCCCAGAGCCGCTCACCTTGCGACGGCCCTTCCCCCACCCTGGCCCTTCAGAGCAGACTCGTCCTCCTCCTCAGCGGTGGCAGCAGAAGGTGGGGCGACACGAGCGCCGCTTCTGCGCGCCGCTTCTGCGCCTCACCTGCCCCGCTTTTTTGCAGAGCTCCACGGAGGGGTCGGCCATCAAGGAGCACGTGTTGAAGCACACCCTGCCGCTGGTGGGGCACCGCAAGACCTCCAACGACGCCAAGCGGTACACGCGGCGCCCCCTGGTGGTCGTTTACTACGGCGTGGACTTCAGCTTCGATTACAGAGCTGGTGAGCGCCCCCCACATCTCTCCCCCCACATCTCTCCCCCGCACCCCTGCCCCCACCGGGCCGCCCTGCGGGTGGCGCGCTGGCATTTAGGAATCCTGCCCCCAGGCCCTTGCAGGTTGGCGGCTAGGGTGGATTTTTAATTTATGGCTTCAAGGTAGTTTGCCTTCCGCGGTGCCACGTAGCCCTTTTCTAGCATGCGGGGAACTTGGTGCGGAGTCCAGAGCCTTCTCAGAGAGGAGGCCACCAAAGCCTGGAGCCTTTCAGAGGCTGCAGAACTGGGACTAGGCCAGCCGCTGACCCTCAGGCAGGCAGGGGCTTATGTCACTGGGCTCACTGGGCTTTTGATGCGGGTCCACCGGCTCACAAAGGGGGCTTTTCAGAAATGCTTCTCTCTCCCAAGTTAGGCGCGAGCCTGGTCAGAGAATTGAGCCGCAGACTCTTCACCTTGATCTCTGCGGCTCAGCTCACAGTGCTCGCTCCCATTTCAGCCACTCAGTTTTGGCGGAACAAAGTCCTGGAGGTGGCCAAGGACTTCCCCGAGTACACCTTTGCTGTGGCTGACGAGGACGACTTCGCCACGGAGGTGAAGGACCTGGGGCTCAGTGAGAGCGGGGAGGACGTCAACGCCGCCATCCTGGATGAGGGCGGGCGGAAGTTCGCCATGGAGCCTGATGACTTTGACTCTGACACCCTCCGGGAGTTTGTCAGAGCTTTCAAAAAAGGTGAGGCTTGCTCGTGCCCGCTCCGTGCCTGGTCCTGCTTCCCCTGGGCCGGCAGGGGGGCACCCGGTGCTCCAACCCCGTCTGCCCCACTCGCTTATTCTGCTGAGCCCGGTCCTGGGTTTCCTGTCCTATACCCGAGGGATGGGGGAATGAACATGGAGAGTCTCCATTCTTTTGCTTGTCTTATTTTTTGTAATTAAAAAAAAAGGCAAGTATCTTGGAAATTTTAAGAAGCCTTATTTTATTTTGTTTATTTTTAAATTATTTATTTGGGAGACAACGAGCAGGCGAGTTGGGGGTTGGGGGGAGAGGGAGAGGCAGAGGGAGAACCGGACCCCCCATTGAGCAGGGAGCCCAATGCGGTGCTGGATCCCAGGACCCTGAGATCATGATCCGAGCTGAAGGCAGACACTAATTGAGCCACCCAGGCGCCCCAAGAAGCCTTATTTTAAAAACATTTAAAGCAAAACAGGCTTTGGACCTAAAAATGAGTTTTGTATACATGGAAAACTTGCTTCAAGGCATTAGAGTATCTTTATCAATCTGATTGAGCCCAGCGGCCCAGTTTTCTGGCGTGGGCCGAGTCGTGGGCAGACCTTGTCCTGCCGTCTGTCATGTTCTCTCTCCTTCTGCCCACCGAGGCTTCCCGGTAGCCCCTTTGGACCGGGTGGCACCTCTCCTGGGACAGCCTCACTGGACGGGACCCGGTGGCCCATCAGGCCTGGGGTGGGACCATCAGCATCCCCTCTGGCCTCTGCAGGGATTGGGAATGTAGATGGGTTGAGGAGACTAGAGAAGTCAGGGGGTCAGTGTGGGGAGTCAAGGCTCCACCCGGCCCTGGCACATTTGACTCACCTGTCCCCCCGGCACGTCGGGCCTGGCCTCGCTGCCTGGTCCTGTCCGAGCCGCCAGAGCCCATGGCCTTCTCGGCACTCACACCACTCCCCTGCTTGCTTTCGTCGGCAGGAAAACTGAAGCCGGTTGTCAAATCCCAGCCGGTGCCCAAGAACAACAAGGGGCCTGTGAAAGTCGTGGTGGGGAAGACCTTTGACTCCATTGTGATGGACCCCAAGAAGGACGTCCTCATCGAATTCTACGCACCCTGGTGCGGGCACTGCAAGCAGCTGGAGCCCGAGTACACCGCCCTCGGCAAGAAGTACAAGAACCACAAGAATCTGGTCATCGCCAAGATGGACGCCACTGCCAACGACGTCACCAACGACCGCTACAAAGTCGAGGGGTTCCCTACCATCTACTTCGCCCCCAGTGGGGACAAAAAGAACCCAATTAAATTTGAGGACGGAAACAGAGATCTGGAACATTTGAGCAAGTTTGTAGAAGAGCATGCCACAAAACTGAGCAGGACCAGGGAAGAGCTTTGAAGGCCTTGAGTGGAGGTCTGGCGGGCGGGAGGGACCAGACACTTGGAGCCCCCAGCGGCCGGTGGCCGGAGCCCCCAGCGAGCCATGTGGCTGGCGGGTTAGCGCAAGGGCAGGATCTCTTTGGTTTTTATTTTTCTTTTTTGTACTCTGGGGTTTCACCTCATGCTCTGAATACTAAATAGATAAGAATGACTCCGTAGATTAGCCCAGATTTTTACAGAAGACACATCTATTTTTACCATTATTTGGGGTGTGATTTTTTTTTTTAACCTTTCATTTTCTTTAATATATTTCTTCAAAGCAGATAAGTTGAATCTCTTCTGTGTGAATGTTTTTTTTCTTTTAATTTAAAATTTAAGAAAACATTTGCCAAATCACATTGATTTTTTTTTTTTTTTTTTTTTTTTTTGGCCTTTTATTTTACTGTTATCTGAGGAATTACCCGCTGGAGAAGATTTGACTGTCTGTGTGCTTTAGTTTTCATTTCTTCCTGTACGGCACAAGGAACCGTCACCGAGCACCCTGCCAAGGATGACATTTCAGCCTGACCTCTGGGCCGCCACCCGGTCCTGAGAGAGGCAGCATCTCTGTGCAGGACGGGGCGTCGCCGTGCCTTCTGCTTTCAAGCCAGCGACTGCGGTGCGAGGAGGGGTTCCCAGGTCCCCGGGAGCCCGGTTCCAAGGCTCAGCCTCGGCGAGAGAGGCCCCCCCACCTGGGGTAGGCAGCTCTACCTCTTCGGAATCCGTACAGCCTGAGGAGAGGTGACCTAGGGCACAGGTGGATACTTCAGGGTGACGAAGGAGATAGGGTAGGCTGTCATGATGGAATAAAAGAATTACTGAAAATTAAGCTTCGTAAGTGTGTTGGAGAACATCTCCATCCCGGAGCCTTGGCTGAGTTGAGGACCCGGGCTTGGGGGAGAGGGCTGGCCGTCCTGCGGGTGCACGTTGCCTCGACCCCTGACCATCCAGGGGACGGGGCATCCTCCTGACCAGGGCGGAGGGCATCGGGGGTCCCCGCTCCTGGCGTGTGGAGGTGAGCGGTGGCGGGGTGTGGCAGGGACAGGCTGCAGAGACTGCCCCGAGCACTTGGCAGGGGTGGGGGGGGAAGCTGGGGCAGCCCCGACCAGCTGAGGTCCCAGGGGACTCGTGGGTGACGGGAGCTTTGTTCCAGTGGTTCCGTTCACCGGCACGTGCCGTTTCCTCCCCTCCCGGGCGCTCACCTGCTCCCGACTGGACTGAAACAAGTGAGGAGGGTGAACATTCCGGAGCTGGCGGCAGCTCTGCCAGCAGTCGTGTGTGATCGTGGCAGGGGCTGGCCGGGGGACAGGAAGCAGGCCCTGGGGAGGGGCAGCTTAGGTGAGCCTTCCCGGAGGCTCTGCTTTCCGGTGGAGTCAGGCGCAGGTGGACTGGTCGTTCCAGTCATGGGAGGACGGTGGTGTCCGGTAAGTTCTCAGAGTGGCCAGGGTGACAGGAGGTCTGTACCCCGCTCTGTGTCCTTCCATGGGGAGCGCACGGGCCTCCCCTCAGGGACTTGCTGTCAGAAGGCTCAGGAGGGAAGGCGGGTCTGGGGCTTGAAGGCCTTCACCCAGCACGGCCAGGAGAACAAAGCGGTGCCTTTCCTGGGGCTTCAGGCGAGTTGGGGAGAGGTCACGCAGTCCACGCAAGGCCCTGAGGGAGAGACCTGGGCTCTTGGACGGAGTAACGTGCGACCTCCTTTGAATTGGTGTGTCTAGAAAAGCCTTTCTTTCTGAAGTGATGTGTCAGCCGAGACCTTGAGCTTGAGCCCGGCGAAGGGTAAGAAGAAGTCCCACTTCTCGGTGTGGTCCAGGGCCGTGCACCATGGCGCTCCTGGATGTTTGTCAGAAATGCAGAATCTCAGGCTGGCCCCCCCAGACCTAATAAACCGGAATCTACATTTTTCTTTTTTAAGATTTTATTTTTAAGTAATCTCTATACCCAACGTGGGGCTTGAACTTACAACCCTGAGATCAACAAAAGTCGCGTGTTCTACTGACCAAGCCAGCCAGGTGCCCCTCAGAATCCCAAGGGGTTCGCGTGCGTGTTGAGGTTCGAGGAACACGAGGCAGACACCCTGACGCAGAAGTCAAGGTGTGTTCAGTTCTGAAATACAATCTGGAAACCGAATTGCCAGAGTATCTTGACCGATGGGTCTGGCCTACGCTGACTGTGGAAAATAGGCCCCCCAGGAGAGAATCGACCCCTTGTCAGTCAGGGGACTTGCAGAGCGGTGAAGAAGCCAGGCGGGAGTGGATAACCATCCGTGTGACCGGGCCATGGAGAGGAGTGGGTTTGGGGGTGTGGGAGCCCGGAGAGCCACACGGCCCCAGACGGGGAGCCAAGAGGAGAGGGGAGAGGCGAACTTCCCGTCACGCTTGTGAGAGGACAGGCATCAGGTGGCAGGGCAGACCCCAGAGGCCCGTGGCCGGTGTGAGGGGCCAGAGGCCGGGCCTCGGGCAGGAGGTCCGGGGTTAGACCTTCCCTGAGCATCCCGGCGGGGAACCGCTGCTGAAGTACAGCAGGGATAAGGTACGATCAGACTGAAATTCTAGTAATGAGGGTGACAACTGATACCAGGGGACACTCGGCGAAAGCCAGACCCCGTGCTCAGAAGTGTTGCTGGGTCGTGGGCTGCAGTGATATGTGAGGCGGGTACCGACGCGCTCATTTTTCAGCCTGAGACAGGAGGGCGGGCGGGGTCGGCTAGCCCCGGGCGTGTGCAGAGCGGGCTTTCAGCGCAGGCCCCCAGTCACCGGGCTGTGGCCTCCCCCTTGTAGAAAACCCAGTTTGGTAGCAAGGGAGCCGGGGCGGGCTGCAGGGAGATGGCTGCGTTTGGGGAACCGGCTCTAGCGGGCTAAGGAGCAGGGGCTCCGGGGTAGATGGGAAGCTGAGGGTGGATGAGGACCCCAGAGCCAGTATGACATCCAGGTCTCTGAGCTGAGGTTTTGTTACTTAATTAGGAAACGTCTCAAGCATGCACAGAAATGAGAATCGTATCCTCAACGCCCCCCCGCACCCCACCCACTTAGAACAAGGGCCAAAAGTTTGCTGCATCTTCTTTACCTGTGAGCCTCCCTTCTTCCCTCGAATGACCTATCCCAGGCCTGTCCTTTCACCCCTGCACATCTGAGAATGCTTTTCCTACAGAAGCACACGGTGCCTTAGCATAGTTGCCAAAATAAGGGATTTCACGTCGTACCCAGTCTGTGATCAGATGTGCCCGATTGTCCCCAAAGCGGCTCTTCCCCATCGGACGATGAGGCTCCTCAGCGAGCAGGGTCGGCGCTCTGGGTCTGTCTCTTGTGCATGCCCCTCCCCCCCCCACTTGCTTTTCCCTGCGGCTCACGCGCAGCAGAAACTGTTGTTCCTGTCGCGTGTACAAGTTTGAGGAATGTTCGACGTTCGCTGTCTTGGCGGTGTTTCCTTGGCGGTGTTTCTGGGAGTTGAATAGAGACCTGGAGAGATCTGAGGGTGGGAAACCGTACCCAACCCTGAAGGCCGAGGCTGGGCGCCAGGCACTGGGAGCCCGCTAGGTACCGAGGACCGGGCGTGTGCTGTTATTCGAGCCCTAATCCAAACTGACGCTCCTTGGCTGTGCGACTCTGGGCAAGTTGCCTAACTCCTCCCGGGGCCGATTTTCCCGCCTGGAGGATGAAGACCCAGCTTTTGCAGGGGAGCGTTAAGGGCCCGGGCGGTATCGTGGGCCCGGGCTCAGCTCGTCTCTGGCACGAGGCGATCGCAGGTAGGGCGGGTGCTGCTGAGCCCCAGGCTTGGAGTTCTCGTTCACCAAGGCGAGCCACTCTTAGAAGCGATCGTCTCCAACCATGTGGGCGCCAACTTAACGACGGGTTTCCCGGTGCATGAAAGAGGCCGTTGGTGATCAGGCACGACCGCGACGCTGGCGGAGCTCTGACATGCTAGATTTGAGCCCTTTTTCCATTTATGTGGGAAATGCTCCTCTCTTTATCTCTCTGGCCTGCTCTGACGGGCTGGGATGGGGCCATTGACTGTGCATTGTGCACACAAGATAGACCCTAAACGGAGGGTTCGGGTCTGTTGGTGTGTTGAAATGCAGATTCTTTGTGGACCCCGGTGCCGGCCTACGGAATTGCGTCCAGCAAGATTGGAGCCCAGTAGCAGTTCTCAGAAGTTCCCGAATACAATCACGTCTCCCCCTGCAGTGTAGGCAGGACAGGGATCAGGACTTCCATCACTTAACGGAGGAGATGGAGGTCAGGGAGATGGAGGTTATTTGCCCAAAGCCAGCAAATCGGCAGGCCGGAGCTAGAAGTCAGGAGCTTTGTTCTTTCCAAGGCCCCAGCATTTCCCAAGATGTGTCAGAAGAACATTTCTAAAGGAGATTAATAAATGCTCCATTAAAGACACATTCTGTTAATAATTGGCTTGGGAAATATTAGAACTTAAAAAAAAAAAAGGCCTAAATGGGGATCTTGTTGAAGGAGCTCTCCGAGCCTCCCTGAGCGTTCCAGGGACTCTGCAGGAGAACGAACTTGACCTGGCTTCTTTAGCACAAACCACACAGGCCCATGGAGCTGTGTGGTGACCCCCGTCTCCCCTGGCCTGGGGCCCCGAGGAAGCACCAGTGCCTCCCCAACCCCCTCCCTCCCCCGTCAGTGTGGACAGACCCTGGGGTGAAGGATGTGGGCCAGGAAGTGCCCCGGGAGCACAAGGACAAACCTGACCCTGAGCCCATCCACGGGTCTTCCGAAGAGCCTTTCTGCTGAGGGGAAGGGACTAACCCCCGAGGGCACCTTGACTGAGGTAAGATGTCTCTCCTTTAAACCGATCTAGTTCCCACATGAGGGTTGGCTAGCTGTGCCGAGCTTGGGAAAGCTGCTAATGTGAGATGCAGGGGGGGGGGGGAGGGCACCAGGTCCGAGCACACAGTAATGAAACACGGAAGGAAGAAAGGAAAGGAAGGGAGAGGGGGAGGGAAGAAGGGAGGGAGGGCCAGATCCCTGGGTCGACCAGGCTCGAGGACCAGGCAGGGCCGGGCTCCGTGGGCCCCTCCTCCCCTTCGGCTCCCACAGCTCACCCTGCACTGGGCGCGGCCGCAGAGCGAGCACAGTTCCCTATTTCAACGTGTTCCCACCTTCGATGATGGAGATATTCTGGCAGAGAGAGAGGGAAGGACAAAGGACCACTTGTCCGCAAAATGGAGGAGGAGGCCTTTTAGAAAGTGACGGCTATTGCTTGCAGAAGGAATCCTGTGGGAGAGGAGCCCTCTGTATTCTTTCCAGCTTTTCTTATATATAAAAAGGAAGGATGAGCTCAGCTCAGGTTGGACTGAAAAGGGAAACTTTGACCACAGGTGTATAGGAATCATGAATCCTCCCTTTTCCCTGCCTGCAGCAAGAATGTCCTACCCGGAAATCACAGATGACTGGGGTTAGCTGGAGACTTGAGGGAGCTTCAAGGTCAGAGGTCAAAAACTCCAGCATTCCAGGGGCCTGCCAGGTCAGTTATCTGCCCATGTGGGCAATAGGGAGCGGCAGTGACCAGGGCACACTTGTGATTCTGTCCCACCTGAAGGGGGTACTTGGTGCCCATGGGAATCTGGGGCTGCTGTTGCTGTTCTGATTTTTTTTTTTTTTTTAAAAGAAAAGCCAGAATTTCAATGTGCAATCTCCCAGTTTTTCAGTGTTGGATCTACTTCTGATTGTGGTAGCAATACTATGTGGGCCAAAGGAAAGGCTTCTGAGGGCCAGATTCCGTTGGAGACTGCAGACCTCAGTAAAACCCCTCTTTGTTTCTCCTGTTTTATAATCCCGAGAAACAAAGCAGCATGGATGATTCCCCGCATGTAACAAAGTCTTCAAAATCGAGATCGCTCAGAAAAGCTGGAGATTTCAGTGTGGCGTTGGAATTTGGGCCGAGTTTGGACGTGGACGTGGATTGCTGGGACGGGGTATGGTCTATGCATCACATCTGAACACAGGAGGCTGCTCGGTCAGGCAGGAGCGCTCGCTTTCATGGGTCCCCTCGCTCTAGTGCCTCCCCCCCCCGGTGGCGTCGTTGCTGGGCAGTCTTCCTGTTACCCCTCTGCCCCCCGGGTAGCACCCCCACAGGGAGACCTGGTCTACCACATTCCTTACCACCGCCCTCTGCTCACCCCAACACTGGTTTGGGTCATCGAAATAGCCATAGTTCCCCGGGGGCTGGATCGGCTGGCGGGGCTCCAAGTCCATCCGCTGTTCCTGCCAAAAACTTGACTCTTCTCACTCCCTCCTCTTTAGGAACCCGAGGCCTAGAGAAGAGATGGGCTTGCCCAAGCCACAGAGATGGCCCAGGGCCCTCCTGAATATCCAAAGCCACAAAGGGTTAGAAGTTACTGTCCGTGCATTCTATTTCAAGGCCCCGGCATTTCCAGGCTCTCCCTCATTGCTGATTTAGCACGGGAGGTCGACTCTGCTGTCCCCTTCGCTGCCACCAGCTCAGGCTCCTGAGGCCGGGACCTTGTGGCTGCCAGGCTCCCAGCCTCCTCATGTGGCCCTGCAGTTGTTACTCTGGTCACAAACTGAAGTGTCTCCACCTCCCCTCTGTCCTTTCTTCCCGGCTCCCCTTCCTCTGGGTTTGAAAACCAAAGGAGTGGGGAGGGAGCCATGTTCTTTGTAAGCGGAAAGGGTCCGCTTACAATACTGTCCCCTCTGTCCCCTAGGAGGCCAGAGAAAGGCGGCCTGGCTCTTCGAGGAAAGTTCCTGAATCCGGCAGCTGGAGTGAGGGCAGCGTCCCAGGAGCCTCTTGAGGGGATCCTCTAGCCTGGTGCCTGCGGTCCTTCTCTCTGCCCTGCGAGGCTCTGTTTTTAAGGAAGACAGACATGGGGACCAAGGGGAGGGCCTCCTTCATGAAAAGCAGGAGGGAATCTGTGAGGGAGAGAAGCCCAAAGTTGAGGCCCCGGAAAGGAGATGGTCCGTTCAAATTCCAGAGAAGTCAGGAGGGATTTTTTCTAGGCTTTAACTCTCCCGCGTGAGCTAGGAAGTGATGCCTCAGATGGAATGGGAGCACGACAAAGTCATCTCAAAGCTTCCGAAGAGTCCTATCCCCACGCGTGCCAACATCAGCGGTTGGCCGTGGGAGCCCCTTGTGTGGGGCTGTGGGGAGAGGGGGTGGCAGGCCCTGGAGTTTTGAAGGATTAAGAGGAAACCTGCCAAGCCATAGACGCAAGTACTCCGGGAAGAGGGGCCCCCAGGTTTGCGTGCACGAGGCCACGACAGCCGGGACTCAGGGCTCTGGGCCTGGCTTGTGCCTGGAAGCGGCAGTTGTGTGCAGCCGAGGGGCTGAGAATGGCGACCTGGGGGCCTCAGCAGGGAGCACCCAAGTGGGCCCGTCCTCACTCCTGGGACCGCTCCAGCCCGAGCAGTGATCCGTTCAGATAAAGCAAATCCAAGCGAGAGCCGGTGCTATGACTGAATGTGTCCCCCTAAAATCCACATAGTGAACCCCTAAGCCCCAAGATAATGGCCTTTGGGCAGTGGGGCTTCGGGGAGGACGGACGCTTAGATGAGGGCATGGGGGTGGGGCCCCACGATAGGATGATGTCCTCATGGGAGGAGGAAGAGACCCGGGCTTCCTCTTTCCCCCATGCGAGGATACAGGGAGAAGGCGGCCATCCACAAGCCAGGAAGAGAGTCCTCACCAAGAACTGAATCGCTTGGCGCCCTGATCTTGGACTCCCAGCCTCCAGAACCGTGAGAAGCACATGCCTGTTGTTTAAGCCCCCCAAATCAGGAAAACAGCTGAGAGTCGCAGGGATGTCTTTTTATTTCATTTTGTTGTTGCTGATAATTTAGTTTTATTTTCCCAGTTCAAAGGCAGGAGGGGCTTAAGGAGAGACATTTGATTTCTTTTTTTAAGATTGTATTTATTCATTTGACAGAAAACACAAGTAGGCAGAGAGGCAGGCAGAGAGAGAGGGGGAAGCAGGCTCCCTGCTGATCAGAGAGCCCGATGTGGGGCTTGATCCCAGGACCCCGAGACCATGACCCGAGCCGAAGGCAGAGGCTTTAACCCACTGAGCCACCCAGGCGCCCCAGAGAGACATTTGATTTCCAGCTAACTGTCTTGGGGGGGGGGCAGGTCATAAGAAGAAGGCTTCTCTGTATAACAGTTTCTAATATTTGTATGATTTTTAAAAAATATTTATTTATTTGAGAGAGAGATAGAATATGAGCAGGGAGGGGCAGAGGGTGAAGCAGACTCCCCTCTGAACAGGGAGCCCGATGCAGGACTCGATCCCAAGACCCCAGGATCATGACCTGGGCCAAAGACAGACGTTTAGCCAACTGAGCCACATAGGTTCTCTATTAATACTGATTTTAAAGGTCACCCCCCATTCCAGGTTCGTTGTTGTTGTTTCCTCATTTCCCCGTGGCCCAGGGCAGCCACACACGAGGAGGCACAAGCAAGGTAAGTAACTCATCCAAAGACACATCGCTAGTAGACAGTCAAATCTAGGACCGGATGATGTGATGCGAGCCCATGTTGTAAATCTCTGGCGCCTCCCTGGTTCTCACAGCGTGTTGTCGGAGGTGCCATCAACCTAGGGCCGTCTTCATTCATGTGGTTGATGGAAACAGGTTAGACAGGATCCGGCCAAGGAACAGCCAGCCCCATGGCACAGCACCAGCGCCCCTCTCCCAGGATGGCATCCACCCCTATCAGCAGCCTCTGAGCCTGATTGTGGGATCACTTCCAATCCCCTGAACCCAACCCACACAAAGGGGCAGTAAGAGATGCAACCAGCTGAGTCCATCACCAACTGTAAAACAGAAATTAACTATTTCCCTGCGCGACTTTTTCTTGTTAATTTCAACTCGGCTCCCAGTATGTATCTACCTCCTTAGTAATCCATTCTAGAATCTTGCTAGAAAACAGCAGCACTTTAGAGGTTGTCTATACTTTATGAAACTCTTACTCTCTTTTCTTCTCTTGAAAATTAAGATATTTCCCTATGTCTAGCTTCCTGGGGTTGTTCATTCTCTTTAATCCCATTTATTAATTCACTCATGTTTATTGAGCACCTGCTACGTGCCAGGCATCCTACTAGGCACCAAAAGGAATCAGATAGGGATTCTGCTTTCCCATCAGCACCCAGGGGCTTGTTTTGTCTGGGCAGCGGGCTGCCTGCCCTCCTGCCCCCCGGGACTGCTCTCTTATAGTTGGGTCGGCTCCTCCCAGGTAGCAAAACGGAGCTGCGAACTCTGCTGCCCTCTACCTCCTGTTCCAGAATATTCCTGCCCTTGTTGCTCCAGATTCCACCCTGCGATCGTGCTGTTCTTTGCATTGAAGTCGAACTTTGGGTCTTTCTGAGGTTGGCCTCTCTGACACTTGTACACAAATCTGTTCCACTTGCCTTCACATAGTCGTCGTTGCTTCTGACCTTGGGCTTCTGTCCTTTGTCTCTTTAATTTCTGAAGTCCTAAGCAGCATCCAAGGTTTTGGGGGTGTTTCAGATCCCTCCTCCTCCTGTTCCTGTAGTGGTTTCTGTTTTCTCAGTTGGGGTTTTGAAGGAGGAGGATGGGGATCGTGTGGCATGGGGGAGGCATCCCTGCCCTTCTGAAGGGAGCCCACGCCCGGGAAGGAAGAGCGCTGCTTCCAGGGGGTGGAGCTCTGCGGGGCCTTACAGACGCAGGGAAGCACAGACTATGTGCTCCACCTCCGAGTTTTCTCCTTACCTCGCGGGGCTGTCCCACGGCTCACGTGTGGGAAACAGCCAAAGGAGGTCAGCGCTGATTGGGCAGCTCTCCCACAACCCTGGGCTGGCTGAGCCACCCCAGACAAACAGGACTTGGAAAGAGACGCCCTAGTGACGAGATGCTAATTTTACATTCTCTTTCCCAGGATGCTCGGCGGTGCTTCTGATTCTGGTTGTTAATACATTTACGCTAGCCATTGGTAACTAGATGCACCGAGGAACTCTTAAAGGATGCATATAATTAGTACTGTGAATATAGTTATTTATGGATAGTGACCAAAATGTCACTATAAGCTAAAAATGACCAAATCTTTGAGCTTTAAATACTTCAAGCAGTAGAGGGTGTTTTCGGCTGGTCCGAAGGTAGTGAGTTATTTCAATTGATTGTTCACAGTCAGTTACAGATCGAATTCCTTGTTCTACTCTTTCCCCCCTTCTCACTACTGCACTTGACTAGTCTTTTGCCAAGCGGACACCCTCCCCCCCTACATATTAAGTACGCCGTCCCTTTATTTTATTTAAAAATTGTAAGTGAACATCACCGCGTAGTGTAGCTGTTTGTATCCTTGAGATAAGAGCTGGAAATACAAAACAATATTTTAAAATACAGTCCTTTACTTTTAGGAATTAATGATGGATTTGGGGAAGCCAACACAGACCCTCCTCCCCACCCCCAAAATCAAATAGAGATAATGAAGGTAGTATATATTCTAAGAGATCAAGGAAAGGAAATGGGGTGGGGATAGTATATATTCTAGGAAATCAAGGAAAGGAAATAAAAAGGCTTTTATTTTTCCACTTTTTAATAGAGTGGGGCTTTTTTTTTCATTGAACAAATATTTGTTGAAAACCTGCTACATACCAGTAACTTTTTTTCCTTTCTTCTCCCATTTTTATTTAAATTCTAGTTAGTTAACATGCTGTGCAATATTGGTTTCAGGAGTAGAATTCGGTGATTCATCACTTACATACAGCACCCAGCGCTCATCACAACAAATGTTCTCCTTAATCCCCATCACCCCTCTAGCCCATCTCCCACCCACCTCCCTCCATCAACCCTCAGTTTGTTCTCTCGTTTTAAGAGTCTCTTATTGTTTGTTTCCCTCTCTCTTTGTCTCTCTCTCTCTCTGTTTTTTCCCCCTTCCCCTGTGTTCATCTGTTTTGTTTCTTAAATTCCACATGTGAGTGAAACCATATGGTATTTGTTTTTCTCTGACTTATTTCACTTAGCATAATACACGAGATCCATCTATGTTGTTGCAAATGACAAGATTTCATTCTTTTTGATGGCCGAGTAACATTCCATTGTGTGTGTGTGTGTGTGTGTGTGTGTGTGTGTGTGTGTGTATATATATACACCATATCTTTTATCCATTCGTCAGTGGAGGGACAGGGGCGCTTCCACAGTTTGGCTATTGTTGATAATACTGCTATAAATATCCGGGTGCATGTGCCCATTGAATCTGTATTTTTGTGTCCTTTGGGTAAATACCTAGTAGTGCAGTTGCTGGATTCTCGGGTAGTTCTATTTTAGAGTGGGGTTTTATTTGATTTCTACATTCCTTATGTCATTTGCAAACCAAACCAAACCAAAAACCAAAGGAAAAGTCTTTGAAGATATGTAAGGATTTTTAAATGTGTTGACTATCAGCAGAATGAGAGACTAATATTTGAGGATGCAACACTTAATAGGCAAAATGAGGAGATATTTTAAAGTTGACATTCCCGTTAAGTTTTGAAGACAGAGATATGAACATTCTCAAGGAGGAAACATTTTGGAAGAAGAAAAACCAAGTCCAGGAGTCTGAAAACAGAGAAGAAGGTAGAGAAGGGCAGAGTATATTGTGGGGCACCCAGGTGGAGCCTCAGAGTCACTTTGTCATCCTGGTTCTGCCCTTACGTTCTTGCGTAACCTTGGGAAACCCATTCAGCTGCCTCACCTTCCTCCTGTACTTGGAAGTGTAATTCCATTTTTTGAAAAGATTTTATTTACTTCTTTGATAGAGCAGAAGCAGGCAGAGCGGCAGACAGAAGGAGAGGGAGTGGGAGAACCAGAAGCAGGCTTCCCACTGAGCAGGGAGCCCGATGTGGGGCTCGATGTCAGAACCCTGGGATCATGACCTGAGCTGCAGGCAGACGCTTACCCCACTGAGCCACCCCGGCGCCCCGGAAGTGTAATTCCGAACAGCGTCAGAAACAAGGTGAAATATACCATGTGCTGGCCACGATTGTGTATCTAGCAAAGGAAGTTATTTGGTTTCTTCCCATAGCCAGGGGTAGGCAATCCACGAACACACTGGATTTCCCTAGTGCTTCGGTGAGAACCGTCTTGTGGAGTCTCAAGGTGACTCCACAGGGAGGTAAGGCAGTGTTAAGAGCAGCACCCTAGGACTTAGACCAAGGACTTCGGTGGGTGTTCTCAGTCTAAATCTCATGCCCTTTCCTGTACCCCTCACTGCTTCCTCCGTAATGGATCTACACATAGAAGGCGAACCACCTCACTTACAGTGGCTCGGTCAAGCCAACTGATTATGCTATGATCATACACCAGCAATTAACACAGGATTATCATGTCTAAAGAGTAATAAGTGATACTCTGAGAAAACAATGGTCTGTTGGCCATGGCCAAACGCTCCACATGCTCCACATGTGTCAAAGAAAACCCTATGTTTGTATCGTATTTTGTAAGGTGCAAAAGATGTTCATATTATTTATTTCATAATATTCTTTACAACCCAGTTAGGTTAGTGTGGCAGACATTACCATTTCACAAATGAAGAAACTGAGACTCTGAGAACACATGGGTAGCTCAGGGCCCCCCACAGAGTTCTTTACTTGTGGGACCAGCATAACCTTTCTTCTTCAAGAGACCTCTCTGCTACCCCACATTGAAAAACCCACAAAGTGAGGTGCCTGGGTAGCTCGGTGTGTTAAGCCTCCAACTCTTGATTTTGGCTCAGGTCATGATCTCAGGGTCCTGGGATCAAACCCTGCATCTGGCTCCGTGCTCAGCTAGGAATCCATTTGGGATTCTCTCCTTCCCCCCACACTTGGTCTCTCTCTCTCTCTCTAAAATAATAATTTAAAAAAAAAAAAAAAAAAAAAGCCCTGACAAACAATGGCAACAAAGACATAAGCCAATTGCTCTGGGGTCCCAATCAATGGAAACATGGCCTTCAAATGCAAATCTAGAGCAACTCTAGATAGGTAGGTAATAAAATGAGATAGGGTTCAGGGGATATAAGTGATTGATGGTGGAATAAGTGTGAACATGGACACAGAGAAACTTGAGAGCAAAGTCAATTTCTCTGACCCTAGGAAAATCTCATCCCACAGGCTAGGGGACTGCACAATCCCATCAGTCTTGATGATATGTGTCTCCTCTCCTGAGGATTCCTAACCAGATAATAATACGTACAAAGCAATAATGAATGGCCAGCCCAGAGTAATAGAATAACTCCAGAAAGAAGAGTGTTCAGTGTTACTTTTTTCCTAAGACTCATGTGACTGAGATAGAGTTGCCAAATAAAATAGAAGATGCTAAGATAACAATCATTTTTTAGTATAAGTATATCCCAAATACTGCACGGTATATTCTGCTATGTATTTGCTAGTGTATTTGCATACACTATAGTTCGAGGCCAAAATGATCTTGGATTTGCAAAAACCTGGCATTTGAAAAGAGAAGGGGGATTTTTTTCAATACCAAAATCTCGATGTTTTACTGGAAAAGCAAAGCTTGGTGAACCCAGGGTTTAGAGCTAATACCATGAACCACAGAGCCGGGGAACGCATAAGGGTCATGGGCAATTTGTCTAGGGTTCAGAACAGACTAAAGCATCCCTTCTGCCGTGCCATAACAGCCTTGGGATTGCCTTTGTCATCTTTCTCTGTGTTTTCTGTGAACACGGACAAGCTTACAGATATGTACATTGTTCTGCTTTATAGAGTGACACAGAAGCATGCTATGCAAATTACTTTGCAACTTGCTTGTGCTCTTCCCACTGCACTATGCTACCCCCTTGCTCTCCTGCCCTCTCTCCTGCACACCTGACACGGGATAAGGAGGTGCCTGAGGCATGGTTCATTCTCTAGGTCACCGAGACCCTGGCTCCCCCTGTTCTCAAGAAAATCTGGAGACAAGAGGACCTTCCTTTTCAGCATGATCCATGCAGACCCATAAACGCTCCACATGCTTCTGTCCAGTAAATCTCTCCCGGCAGGTCTTCATCATGCACAATGCGTTTATTGGTGTGTTTAAGAAACCGTCAGGCAGAAGCTAGTACTCGGCTGGCCTTTAGGGGGAAAGAAAAATCTTTTCCTCTCTGCCCCCTCGTCCAGCAAAAGGCCAGTCAAGTGAAGCAGTGGGAGTGGAGAAGGAACAAAGAAATCTGTAACTGGCTGTGATCAATTAATTGTAAACACCACTGCACTCGGACCAGCCGAAGAGAAGTGCCACACTGTAACTTATATAAGCCTCCAAAGTTCTATCTTCTCTACAGTTAGGGTGATTATAGTAAGGATTACTTTTAAACGTATAAATATAAGCTTCATATATGAACCACATATTTTAAAGACAAAAACATGAGACAACTTTGTCAAGAAAAAAGCCTTTGCCTCTTCAACGGAATTAAAAGAGTTCCAGGCCACGCTTCTCAGAGCATTGTGGGTGATTTGCATGCAAACAAGTAGCTGCCACAGCCACCAGAATCCAAAAGGTGGATCCTGGCAGTTCTGTTAAGTGCACCGAAGTGACACGATTTGTCTTAAATCTGCATTTGTATTGTCAGGGCGTCTTCCTAGGCAGGATGCATGTGGGGACAGCATGTGGGGGCGGATCGCTTCCGCCTCTCCCGACAGCCCCTCCGGGGACGCAGGTGCAGGGAGGCTCGGCGGCCGGGCGCCCCCAGCCCAGAGCCCGACCGCCCGGGGCCTGATCTCCTCCACCCGTCCCGAGTCCTCGGTCGCGCTTTACCGGCCAGTCTCCGTGGCAGTGGTCTCCTGCTCTCACCGGGCGATTTTGTTTCTAGGAGAACTGGGTGCTGTCGGCCCCCCGGGTGGCGGGGGACACGGGGGGCCCCTGTGCAAACCGAAGGGGACGCCCTAGGAGGCTGAGATAGCGTATTAGCAGAAGTCAGTTTGACAGTACTGCCGTGCAGAAATGAGGCGCAGGTAACCGCAGATAGAAGTCGTGGGGCGAGCAATTTCCTTGGTTTCCCCCAGGACCTGGCGGCGCGTCTCCCGGGGCCCTTCCCCGGCCCTTCCCCCGCCTGGCCGGGACTGCGTGGTCCTGTCCGAGCGCGCGTCCGTGTCCTGGAGCGTTGGGACCGCCGGGGCACAGTCTGCCCGACAGGGGACGCACAGCCAGAGGTGGGCGCGGCGGCGCTTGGCCGAAGTTTTCATCTTCAGGTAGAGCAGCCGCGACCACCTGCTTGACCCGGGAGGGGGTCACCTGGAGCATTCCTCTGTAGGACCGATATTTTCAGTCACACTCATGTAATCATCAGGAATAATCGCTCTTTCCTTCGTTCGTTTTAAAACAAGCGACTGACAACTTGAAAAGGAAGAAATTTACATTTTAAAGATTTTATTTAAATTCGATAAATTAGTTTAATTAGTGAATTAAAATTCGCACTTACTAAATAAAAATAGCATAACTCGCAGTTCCCTCTGTGCTTCCCTGTTGAAAATAGCGTGTGTTTTAAATTTGAAATGAAAAAAATTCAATTTTAATTTAAAAACCAATTTAAACCAATTTGTTTTAAAATTAAACTTCAAAATTCATCTAAATTAATTCTAAATTAAACTTTAACAAATTAAAATTCCAAGTGGTGACATACAATGATAGAAATTAAGTCTCTCAAATTCTGTTTCTTGTCTGAACAATCGCTGTCTTCCGATTTTTCAATGTTGTTGTTAATAGGCTTTACTTCTAGGGCAGTTTAGCATCACAACAAAATTGACAGAATAAATTTTTCTTGAGGTTTCTTCTTTGACTCATGGGTTATTTACAAGTGTGCTGTTTAATTACCAAGCATTTTGGGATTTCCCAGCTATCTTTCTATTACTAGGGTGCAGTTTAATTCTTTTGTGGTCTGGAGCAGACATTTTACGATTTCTAGCCTTTTAAATTTGTTAAGGTGTGTTTTATGATCCAGAACGTGGTCTATCTTGGTGAATGTCCCATGCGAGCTTGAAGAGAATGTGAATTCCGGCTTCGGATGAAGTGGTCCATAGATGTCCCCTGGTGACTTACTTTTCATAATGTGAGTCCTGGGGAACCACAGGAACCCTCTCCTCAGTCAAATGCTCCAGCTGAGTCCATGGGCATTGACTCTGTACCTGAGAGTTCTCCAAATTAACTTCCATATAGAAAGGATGTGTATTAAAGGGAACATTTAAAATGGGTGAACTCCAATCTTAGAGATATTTATTAAATTAAAGAGTAGCGGCAATATTTTACAACTTGGACAACCAAGAGATTTGGGAAGAGGAGAATTTTGTTTCTGGCATTGTTTAAAATTACCAGCACAAGATGATAATAAAAAGCAGGCCACCTTCTAATCAGCTTTATGATTGTTTCTTGGTCTCATTGGATAGCGTCCTGCCTCCTGTGAGGCCGCCTCCCTGGCACATCCCCTCCCGGTGCATGCTCTCCTTGGATTCGCATGCTCTCCTTGGATTCGCATGCCCCGGGGACAAGTTGTTTCTTCTGTTGTTTTTCATTCTGGGGTGTTGGGTCTGAATGGTTCTGTTCACAGCCATCTGGGGCCCCGACAGGCTGACTTCCTTCTGCAGGTGGCTGGCTGCTCACAGGGGTACTTTATCTTGTTCCCTTTCTGCTGTCCAGTCCCAGCATTTCCATGAAAGTCACAAGGCTCTGCACTTGTCTACCTCTTCCCAGGCTGCAAATCTGCTGACTTGCCTCCAAATCGCCCAGAGAGGCACACATCTTCATTCCTCAGCCTGCATCCTAGTCTCTCTTGGAAACTACACCAGGGGACTTATTTCCTTCGTCTGGCCTGGTTGCATGGAATTTGTTCCTGAATTGGCCCAGAATTTGGTGGTGGTGGTGGGGGAATATTGGGCATTTCTTTCTTTCTTTTTTTTAAAAAAATTATTTATTTATTTGACAGAGAGAGAGAGAGATCACAAGTAGGCAGAGAGGCAGGCAGAGAGAGAGGGGGAAGCAGGCTCCCTGCTGAGCAGAGAGCTCGATGCGGGGCTCGATTCCAGGACCCTGAGATCATGACCTGAGCCGAAGGCAGAGGCTTTAACCTACCGAGCCACCCAGGCGCCCCTGGGCATTTCTTTCCATACTCATCATCAATAACCTATGTTTCATGTGCCCCTCCCCACCCCACCCAAGAGTGAGGATGGATTTGCCAGAGGCAGGGTTATCGAAAGCCTTAGGTAGGCCTAAGTGGTAAAAGGTCCCCCTTTCTTAAGTTAAAAAAGGATTTTAATTAATGTCATTTATATGTCAATAGTTAGCAAAAATATAAAATCATTCCATTTAATGTGTAAACCATGTATAAATGTCCGGATATGAATCACAAGCTAATAGAAACATGAATTTTAAATCACAATAAATAAAAACTAAAAATCACCCTGATACAATAATTTTCTTTACCGTAGTCTCGCACACAGGTCTTGCTTTTGTAAAACAGAAATGGCAATTTTGATACTCGCATTATGTTATGGCACTGAATTTTTGTGCTGACAAAATTCCCTCAACAAAATATAAACAAATTTTATAATCTAAAATAATAAACCAGTATGAAGTAGTTTCTAATTTCTGTCTAGGTAATATATGCTTTCTGGATAGCGGAGATGAGTGTATGCAAGTTAGTACATAATCAAAGGGCTTGCAGATGTTATTTGGGAATTCAGCAATACAGTTCTGACCCAGGAAAAAAAACCACAATGCAAAGTGTCAAATTAGGTGATGTGCGAGTTAGTGCCCAGAGAGGATTTAATTTGAAAATAGTCACCAATCAGGGCAGAAAAAGAGCTCCTTGTGTAGAAGCAAAGGCTGTTTCAGATATAGATCAACAAAATTTTTCTCTTGTCAAGCTTTTTCCTTCTTTGAAATTCCAATTGGAATGACCAATATCAATCCTGTTAGAATAAGACCTCTTCCATCTCTTAGAAAGTGTGTACACTAGTTTTATAAAAAAAAAAACACACACACAACAAAAAACCATTTTACTATTATTGCTGGACCATTATTCAAAATAAACATATATATATCATTCATCATTGGAGTCAATACAATTATAATAAAAATTTAAATATTTTTCAAAATAATGAAGATATCTGCAGTGGGAGTGGCATCCATGTATATATGGTGCCCTTGTGCAGGGCACACCCTGAGCAACAGTACATGGAGCCCAGGCTTTAGAGCATCAGTAGTTCCTCAGGCTCCCTCCTTGTAGGTGCACACACACATTCCAACAAAGCATGCCCCTCCAGTGCGGTGGGTGAAATGTGCATAAATAACTAATCTGTGTCTGGAGACCAGGGCTAAGCTGACACTTCCAAGATGGTACTTATATTGGTATCCTAATGTGGGATATTTTAGTCTCCTTAGAAAACAGCTAACCTTCTCTTTGAACATCGAAATGAATATATTGTTTCAAAGGAGTGTCTGAACTTTTCTCTGGTATGCACAGGTGTTTTGCAACTCACAGCCAAACCTATGATATGAATAGCGCAACTTGTAAGGAATGTCTCTTCCATCAATGTCCCTTGTCCTAATTGCTGCTGGTTCCATAGGCCCAGCAATTGTAACATGTTACAAGATTGGACCTCCGCCCTCTAAAGCAGTTCCCACAAGCATGTGCAAACCCACCATTTCCTCACCCCCTTCAGTAGTTTCGTATTCTAGGAAAATACACATAACATAACATTCACCATTTTAACCATTTTTAAGTGTACAGCTCAGTAGCATTATACATTCGCATTGTTGTGTGACCCTCACCACCACTTATGTCCAGAACGTTTTGCATCTTGTAAAACTGGAACTCTATATCGATGAAACAACTACTTCCCGTTTCCCCCTCCCCCTACTCTCCGTCTCCGTGAATCCGACTATTCTAAGGATCTCAGGTAAGTGGAATCATACAGTATTTGCCTTTTTGTGGCTGTCTTAGCTTTCACAACCTCCAGGTCCATCCACGTTGTTGCCTGTGTTGGGATTCCCTTTCTTTCTAAGGGCTGAACACTACGCCATTGTACATACAGACCACATGTCCTTTATCCATTCATCTGTTGAGGGGCAGGGGGTAGTTCCGCTCTTGGCCGTCATGAATGATGTCGCTCTGAACATAGATGTTCAAATACCTGTTGGTGTCCCTGTTTTCAGTTCCTTGGGGTGTATACCCAGAAGTGGAATTGGCCGGATCCTCTGGTAATTCGAGCTGCAAGTTTCCGAAGAACTGCCGCGCTCTTCCCCCAGGGGCCGCGCAATCTTGCACCTCCACCCCCAGTACACCTGGGTTCCAACTTCCCCACACCGATCCATTATTTTTCATCATCTCTCCCTTTCCCCTCTTAGCCATATCCCTTTTCTGACCGTTTCCTACCTTCCAATACTCGCGTTGCTTTTGCATCAATCAGACACAATGGGATAGACAGTCTTCCTAAAAGACTTCGACGCGAGCATAATGGCAGTGACCGGAGGCCGCCTGGAAGGAGATGGAACGACCGCTTGACCTCCATCGCCATCTGTTGGAGGTGGACAGAGTAACAAGCCTTGGCTCACGACATTAAAAGCCCCAGGAGCCCGTTCGGCCTACACAAGCGCTGGGCTGGGCTGGTTTGGCCCATGTGTTCCTTTCTCAGAGGCTTCGGGAAGATCCTTGGGGAGGGTCTGGATGCCTGGAGGCTTCTCATGGAGGACTGAAGAGAGTTGCATGCGCCCGATGCCCAGAGAAGTAGGGTCAGGGTGAGGTGGAGGGGGGTGGACAGAAGCAGAGATGTTTCTTTGGGGAGGATATTTACTAGACATCGATGCCTGTGAAAGGAAAAAAGGAGAACGGGCTTGGCAGAGGAAGTTCGACTATGCTATGACTCCAACAACAACTGAGCTCTGGAGCAAATTGTGCCCATCAGAGTCGAACCAGCTTTCAGTGCTTAAAAGAAAAGGAATACTCAAGCAGATATTTGAACACCCTGTTCAGAGTGACAGTATTCCCAACAGCCAGGGTGGAAACCCCCATGTGTCCATCAACAGATGCACGGGTCCACCCAATGGGGCACATCTGTGCAATGGAATCTTATTCAGCCTTAAAAAGGAAGGAAAGTCTGGGGCGCCTGGGTGGCTCAGTTGGTTAAGCAACTGACTCTCAGTTTCGGTTCAGGTCACGATCCCAGGGTTGTGAAATGGAGCCCCCATGTTGAGCACCACACTCGGCACGAGTCTGCTTGTCCCTCTCCCTCCCCCTCTGTGCAGTGCTCTCTCTCTCTCTCAAATAAAAAAAAAAAAATAAAAAAAAAAAAAAGGAAAATCCGACCCATGCGACAACCTGGATGAATCTGGAGGACATTATGCACAGTGAAATAAGCCAGTCACAAAAGGACAAATACTATATGATCCCACTTATCTGAGGTACCTAGACTGGCCCAAAAGACAGAAGGTAAAATGGTGGTCGGGGAGGGCTGGGAGGAGAGGGAAAGGGGAAGCTGTTAAATGGGAGCCGAGTTCCCAAGATGGGTAGCACTCAGCATGACTGTATTTAAGGCTACTCGACCATACACTTCAAAATGGTTAAGATGATAAATTTTAAGTTATGTGTACTGTACCATGATTTAAAAAAACAACAAGAGAAGTAAAGAAGTGTATGATGCAGAACGTCATAGACAGGACATCTAGAGGACACTAGACCCTAGGTATGGTCCGGGCAGGGCCCTGACTCAGTTTCTCTGGAATCCTAGTTCTGCTTCATGTGTCCGCCTTGCCCTCACGGGGGCTTTCCTCTTCAGCAGCTGGGACAACGGGCTCACTTGTTCACATCCAGCGGGAGAGAGGTACCTCCCCCAGCAGCGGAACAAAGCCTTTTATGTCAATAGGATGGGACCATGTGCCCAGCTCACAGTCGATACGGGACCCAGGTCAAGGCCACGCACAGCTGGGCTGAGATCCTGAACCGGTTCCTGCTGGGGGACTTGGAATTACCATATTGGAGTGGTCCCAGCAAGGGTGAGGGGTTCCGTCAGGGGTGGATGGTGAGAACCAGCCGTGTCTGCTAGAACCTCATCACAATCCTAACAGCAACACCCTCTCATCGGTTCCCCTCCCCTTACAGCAGCCTTGGGCTTATTACATATTTGGAATCCATCTGAGCAACTGAACTCGGACTTGACCTACAGCAGGTGCCCAGTGTAGACTCCTCCATTATTTGACTCAAGTTTCATGTCCTTGAGGGGATAAAATTTAGGAGAATTGCCCAGTGTGGTGGTTGATGTGTTTTCAATAGATAAATCTCCACTTTAGAAAAATGCAGTTTTAGTCTTTGAAAAACTTGGTTTAAGAAAGCAGCACTGACAAGCCTAAGGGTACAGGGTCAGGGCCAGGCCCGCTCTCTGCGGGACCAGGTCGGTCAAATGGCAGAGCAGGACACGGGCTGCCGGTGGCGGGTTGAGGCCATCGCGGGAGGGTCTGCGGAGCAGTTTTATCAAAGTCCAGCCACTCTAAAGGCCACAGTGGTGGCCTAATAGAATGAGACAGTGCTTGCGTCCCACGAGCCCAGCAGCTGTCTTCCCTCTTTGCTGCAGGGCCCTTAGGGAGCGTCTAAGTTTTATCTGACTCATAGCAACCGCTCTGACCGGAAGTGCTGGTCGGCTCCTTCCTTCCGCTCTTAAGATCCCGGATGAGGGCATTGTAGAACTCAGGACGCCTTAGGGAACGTTGCCTCCAAGGTTAACAGTGGGGGCCGTTTTATCTGGAAGAGAATTGGCTCAATAAAGCTCCATTTCCAATGTCAACAGCTCCGTAATTTGCCTGGCGCTCCAGCTCAGCAGCCTCGGGTCCCAGCGGCAACAGGGGAGACGGCGCCAAAGGTGTAGGTCCTGGCCCCTGGGCCTGGGGGCCGCGTTTGGTCACGATGGTCGTGGGCCAGCCCTCCCAGGGTGGGAGACTGGAGGGTCACTGTAGCGGATTCGGAGCTATTGCTCCTGGACGTAGAGCGGAGGAGACCCTGGTCTTTGTCCTCATCTCTGGAGTTCTTTCTTGTCTCCTCGTTTCTCTTTCTTTCGTCTCTCCTTTTTCTGTAATTCTGTTCTTACTGGCCTAGAAGTGGGATGCAAGTACCCTTTAAAGTGTTCATTGTATTAATTAATACAGTTCTGTGTTTCTGATTGTTTAATCTTTTTAAAGTGCGTGAACTGAAGGTATTACATTCATCTCTAAGCAGCGAGATGGGCTCGTCACTGGAGAGATCAGAGAAGATCAGAAGGGAGGCAGGTGACCAGGTTTCTTTCTTTCTGTTTCTTTTTTTTTTTTTTAAGATTGGCTCCACCTCCAGTGTGGGGTGGCCCAGCACGGGGCTTGAACTCACAACTATGAGATGACCTGAGCTAAGATCAAGAGTTGGATGCTTAACCAACTGAGCCACTAGGCTGCCCACCCAGGCTTAGCATTCTAACAACTTAATGTGCTAACTCCCTGGGAGGTGGTTGTATACAAAGTATAATAGAAGTTTAAGAATAGGGCGCCTGGGTGGCTCAGTGGGTTAAGCCTCTGCCTTCGGCTCAGGTCATGATCTCGGGGTCCTGGGATCGAGCCCCACATCAGGCTCTCTGCTCAGTGGGGAGCCTGCTTCTCCCCCACCCCTCTCTGCCTGCCTCTCTGCCTACTTGTGATCTCTCTCTCTGTGTCAAATAAATAAATAAATAAATAATCTTTGGAAAAAAAAAAGAAGTTTAAGAATATACCAGAACTGCACTTTGCACTGGGAAATGTAATTTGCCAAAAGTACTGTCTCTCGGGTACACCAACAACCCCATACATGTGACTTGTACCCTCATAAAAACACCTTCTCCCTAACAAGTGAATCACAGTGGTGCAATTAACAGACTATTACGATGGTGGACGATCAAGCAACTGCTTAGAACCTTTTTTTTTCTCATATGTAAAAGGAGGAATGTGTCTAAAGACCCCTAAAATGCGTCTCTAAAGTTCTGTGATTCTGATATGATTTTAACTCTATTGACATACACACCATGAAATCCATCCTTTTAAAATCTATAACACAGCAGTTTTCAGTATATTCACAGAGTCGTGCAACCATCATTACTACCTAATTTTAGAACATTTTCATTACCCTGAAAAGAAACCCCATATCCACGGGCAGTCACTTCCCAACCTCCTACCCCACCCCCGCCCCCGGCAACCACTAATCTACTCCCTGTCTAGATTTGCCTGTCGTGGGCTGCCTGGGTGGCTCAGTCGGTTAAGCATCTGCTTTCGGCTCAGGTCATGATCTCAGGGTCCTAGGATTGAGGTCCTGAAATTGCGTCCCCCATAGGCTCCTTGCTCAGTGGGGAGCCTGCTTCTTCCTCTGCCTGCCACTCCTCCTGCTTGTGCACTCTCTCTCTCTCTCTCTCTCTGACAAATAAATAAAATCTTAAAAAAAATTTTTTTTTAGATTTGCCTGTTCTGAACATTTGGATGCAGGTAATCATACAACACGTGGCCCTTTGTGTCTTTCTTTCACTTAGGATGTTTTCGGGGTTCTGCCCTGTTGTAGCAGGTGTCAGTGATCCATTCCTGTTTGTGGCAGGATAGCATTTGCCTGTATGGATATCCCACACTTTGTTTATGCATTCAGCAGAGGATGGACGTGTGTGAGTTTGAATATTATGACTAACGCTGGCGTGAATATCTACATACAAGTTTCCAATATGATTTTAAATGGTTCTCTGTTTCAGCAGATCTTTTTTTTGTTTGTTTGTTTCAGCAGATCTTGATAGGCTTTGTACCCCTGTGGGTCATGTGATTGCAGGAAAGGAAAGATTCTCCATGCCTGCCCTTCAAAACAAGAGAAAGAAAGCCCACAGAGAGGCATAGACTGGAGTGCTGATACCTATGTGTTGAGTGATTGAAAACAAAGAGAGAAAAAGAAGCCAGTGATGGTAAATGGCCAGACTGCTCTTCCCAGGCGTTGATGGTAGATCCACATGGATTCGATACAAGAGGGGTAAGTCATTAAATAGTAATATCCTGGGAGCACATGGGATTAAAAAAAACAAAGAGAAAAATGAGGGAAGTGTTCAGAAAACCTCTCTGCCACATACATAATTTATGGGAGACCCAGAGTCACATGGTACAACTCTGGTAGCCTCTCAGGATGGCCATACTATAGACTCAGAATGAACTCTCTGGAGTTGTGCAGTGTTCAGCCTGCCCGGCCAAACACAGCAGCGGTGGGCAAGGCCTCTTTGGGGAGGGGCCGAAGGTTGACATTCTCAACCGGCTCTCCCTATTTGCCAGGGCCAGCGTATCCATGTCTGCTCCGTGGGAGCCTAAAAAAGCATAGGGTCAATACTGAGGAGTACATGTTCTAGTTTAATTAAAACATGACTTCCCGGGGCATCTGAATGGCTTTGTTGGTTAAGCATCTGCCTTCTGCTCAGGTCATGATCTCAAGGTCCTGGGATTGAGCCACATGTCGGCTCCCTGATCAGCGGGGAGCCTGCTTCTCCCTTTGCCTTTGCCTCTCCTCTCCCCTCCCCTCATGGTCTCTCTCTCTCAAATTAATAAATAAAATCTTAAAAAAAAAAAAAAGAAATGGCATCTTGCCCCACTGTCAAATTTTCAACAATGATGATTTTTTAAAAAAAGAATATTTATTTATTTGACAGAGAGGGAACACAAGCAGGGGGAGTGGTAGAGGGAGAAGCAGGCTTCCTGCTGAGCAGAGAGCCTCATTCTGGGCTGGATCCCAGGACCCTGAGAGCATGACCTGAGCCGAAGGCAGACGCTTAACGACTGAGCCACCCAGGCGCCCCCAATCATGATGATATTTTATAAACATGCATGTATATTCTAATAAGAATATAGAATATAATAATGGGTTATATATAATATATAATAGAATATAGAATATATATGATATAATATGGAATATTACATTTATATTATTCTTCATCTTATATTTTCTATAAATATATAAACATCCAAACATATATTTATAAATATATAAACGTATAATATGTATATATGAGATATTATATGTAACATACTACATAATATATGTTATATATGAAATATAATATTTGGAATTAATATATTCTAATAAGCGAGCTGTGATTAATGAATCATACACATAAGCCCACCTTAGTGCTGCAAGGATGAAATGATCACTTGCTTCAAAAATGCATTGTAAGAAAAAATACATTGCGTGTTTCTGTCCAATAGGAGGAAATCACTAATTACAGTAGGCAATTAATCTTTCTATGAGTTCGTTTTAAAAAATTCAAATATTGTAATTAGAACGTTGCCCAGGGATCCAATTTAAACTTAATGATACTTGCTAGCAGGCACTGATGTTTTAACAGAGAAGATAATTATGCTGTCGATGAGTCATGTAGTGATTATCTGCCCCGCTGTCACCGCTGACACCATTAAACAAACAAGGCATCTCCGCCACTCACAGCCTCTTCACCGCAGGTCACGGAAACTGTCTCCTGCGCCCTCGCCATACCCACTTGCCCAGTTATTGCTTCATGAGAATATTTATTCAAGGTACAGTGCAGACTCATTGTATCGAGAGCAAGCGATGCACAAGGAAGGGACAAAACACTCTGGGAAAGGTGTCTGTGGCAGCTCACGCAGGAGGTGTGAGTGTGCATGCTCGGACTTTGGTGTTGTTATGATCAAGGGAAGTCAGGCCACCAGGGGAATGCAAAGATTAAAATGTTGATAGCATTGAGACAGTGGCCCGCTCAACTTTCCACCAAAGAGGACAGTATTGGAAGGGAGAGAGAAAAAAAAGAGTAATTTTCCAGTGGAGAAAACTGGCAAATCCTCAACCAAGTGATCTAGGTTAAGTCCGCAGTCATGAGTCATATTGATAGTAGGTAACCTTGATACCTTACGAGGAAATGATACTGATGGTACTAATCATGAGAAAAACGCCAGAGGAATCCCAGCAAGGGGACAGTCTACAGAATACCTGACCAGCAATCCTCAAAGCTGTCAAGGTCATCAAATACATGGAAACCCAGAGAAACTGTTAGAGCCAAGAGAAGCCTAAGGAGATTTGACTTCAAAGGTAATGTGGTATCCTGGGTGAGATCCGAGGACAGAAAAAGGATGTTAGGGGAAAACAGGAAATCTGAATAAAGTATGGACCTTAATTAATAATAAAGTACCAGCACTGGTTTACTAATTGTGACCAATGTACCCTACTAATGTGAGATAGAGGAAACTGAGTGCAGGGTATGTGATAAACTACATAATAATAGAGGAAACTGGGTGCAGGGTATATAGAAACTCTCTGTATTATCTTCTCAATAATTCTGTAAATCTAAAATCAAAAGGTCATCTTTTTATTTAAAACAAACCGGGCCCCTCAAAGTTGGCCAATATTTA
Source organism: Potos flavus (assembly GCA_028534135.1). Lineage (NCBI taxonomy): Eukaryota > Metazoa > Chordata > Mammalia > Carnivora > Procyonidae > Potos > Potos flavus. The sequence goes on along the minus strand of CM052887.1, from coordinate 88,081,347 downwards.
TGTACTGCCTTGTAAAGCGATCTATCCCTTGCAATGGAAAAACCAAGGAACTCAGATCTTCAACCAGAGGCAAAGAACGTAAAGCTCGCTTTCCGTGGGGTCCTGGATGGAAACAGATTTCCCTCATAAAGCCAGCTATTCACCATGTTGGTGATGCTAGCACCTTCCATCTCTCCCCTTCTTGAATTCTGGATATCAGAGGTACATAGGAGTAGCAGTGAAGTATCTTCTAAATTCTTGGAAGGACAGAAGTAAGAATAAAGTTATCCACTTTGGAAGTCACTCCCCAATTAGCATAAACTATGAAACCATCTTATATCAACTTAGGGCAGCCACACTGGGCCGTGGTTGTAGTTAACTGAGTGGAATCGTAGGTCTCTGTCCTCTGCCTTGTTTGAGGAAAACATACCTTTTATTCACAATAGCCAAGACATGGGACGTTTTCTTGACTAATTGCTTTCACTAGGACTTCTAGTACAGTGTTGGGAAACAGTAGTGAAAATGGCCATCCGTGTCTTGTTCCTGATCTGAAGAGTAAAGCTTTCAGTTTTCACCATTGATCTCGATGTTAGTTGTGGATTTTTCATAAAGGTCCTTTTATCATGTTAAGAAGTTCCTGTCTAGTCCTAGCGTGCTGAGTGTTTTGATCATGAAAGGGTGTTGCATTTTGTGAAATGCTTGTATTTATTTTTTTGCATCTATTGAGATGATCGTGTGGGTTGTTCCTCTTTGTTCTGTGAACGTAGTTTGATTATGTTGACTGATTTCCTTATGCTGAACCACTCTTGTGTTCCTGAGACAGATGCCTCTTGGCCATGAATGTAATCTTTTTGATAGACTGTTGGATTTAGTTTGCCATTATTTTGTTGAGGATTTTTGGGTCTATGTTCGCAACTGATATTAGTTGATTTATTTCTTTGTGATATCTTTGTTTGGCTTTGGTGTCGGGGTAATGCTGACCTCATAGAGTGAGTGAGATAGTGTTCCCTCTTATTCTGTCTTTTGGAAGAGTTTGAGTAGGATTGATATTAATTCTTCTTTAAATGTTTGGTAAAACTTACCAATAAAGCCATCTGGTCCTGGGTTTTCTTTGTTGGGAGTCTTTTATTTATTTATTTTTAAAGATGTTTATTTATTTATTTATTTGAGAGAGTGAGAGTGAGTGTGAGAGCAGGCGGAGCGGCAGAGGGAGAGGAGAGAGAAAATCCCAAGCAGACTCCACACTGGGCACAGAGCCTGACCCTATGATCGTGGGATCATGACCTGAGCTGAAACTCAGAGACAGACGCTTAACTGACTGAGCCACCCAGGCGCCCCTTTGTTGAGAGTATTTTATTTTTTTTTAAAGATTTTATTTATTTACTTGACACAGAGAGAGTCAGCGAAGAGAGGGAACACAGCAGGGGGAGAGGGAGAAGCAGGCTTCCCGCTGAGCAGGGAGCCCGATACAGGGCTCGATCCTAGGACCCTGAGATCATAGCCTGAGCCGAAGGAAGACGCTTAACAACTGAGCCACCCAGGTGCCCCTGTTGAGAGTATTTTATTTTATTTATTTATTTTTTTTGTTGAGAGTATTTTAAATAACTGATTCAATTTCTTAACTTGTTAGAGGTATATTGCAATTTATTTATTTATTATTTAGATATAATTGAGATAACATTATATTAGTCTCAGGTGTACAACATAATTTTCAGTATTTATATGTCTTACAAAATGGTCACCACAATAGGTCCAGGAAACATCTGTCATACATAGTTATAAAAAAGTTTTTTCTTGTAATGAGAACTTTCTAGATCCAATCCTCTAGTTAGTTTCAAATGTGCAGTACAGTATTATTAACTGTAGTCATTGTTCTGCACATTACATCCTCATGACTTACTCATTTTATAACTGAAAATGTGTAGCTTTTGACCATCTTCAGATATTTTTTGCTCCCCTCCCCCTGCTGCTCCCTGCCTCGAGCAACTCTGTATCCATGAGCTTAGGGTTTTTTGTTTGTTTGTTTTGTTTTGTTGTTTCTTTTTAGATTCCACATATAAGTGAAATCATACAGTATTTATCTTTTTCTGTCTATTTCATTTAGTAAAATGCCCTCAAGCTTCATCCATGTTGTTGCAAATGGCAGGATTTCTTTTTTTTTTAAAAAAGATTGTATTTGGGGCGCCTGGGTGGCTCAGTGGGTTAAAGCCTCTGCCTTCGGCTCAGGTCATGATCCCAAGGTCCTAGGATCGAGCCCCGCATCGGGCTCTCTGCTCAGCAGGGAGCCTGCTTTCCCCCTCTCTCTCTGCCTGCCTCTCTGCCTACTTGTGATCTCTCTCTCTCTCTGTCAAATAAATAAATAAAAATCTTTAAAATAAAAAATAAATAAATAAAAAAATAAAAAGATTGTATTTATTTATTTGAGAGAGAGAGAGTGAGCAAGAGACAGAAGGAGCAGGGAGAGGGGCCGAGGGAGAGGGGGAAGCAGACTCCCCCGCTGAGCAGGGAGCCTGACATGGGGCTTGATCCCAGGACCCCAGGACCATGACCTGAGCCGAAGCAGGCGCTTAACCAACTGAGCCACCCGGGCGCCCCAGGATTTCATTTTTTAATGGTGAAATGGTTGAATTTTAATGGTTGAATGGTTGAATAATGTTCCATTGTCTATTTACAGTATGTATACTAAATACAAAAAGAACATGTCAATGTTCATTCATTGATCCATTGAGGAATATTCATCCATTGATGGACACTTAGGTTGCTTTCCTATCTTAGCTATTATAAATCATGCTGCAATGAACATGGGGGTACAGATAATGATTTCGTTTTCTTCAGATAAGTAACTGGAAGTGGGATTGCTGGATCGTACAGTAGTTCTACTTCTAATTTTTTGAGGACCCTTCATACTGTTTTCCACAGTGGCCGCACCAGTTTGCATTCCCACCAGCATCCCTTTTCTCCACATCCTCGCCAATACTTGTTATCTTTTGTCTTTTTGTTAAGAGCTATTCTGACAGGCGTGAGGTGATACCTCACGGTGGTTTCGATTTGCATTTCCCTGATGATGGGATGTTGGGCATCGTTTCATGTGCCTGTTGGCCATCTGGATGTCTTCTTTAGTCCGTTGTGATTTTTAATTTTTTCTTGAGTCAGTTTTGGTAATTTGTATGTTTCTCGAAATCTGTCCATTTCATCTAGATTATCTAATTTGTTGGTGTACGATGGATCATGGTGTTCTCTGATAATCATTTTTATTTCTGTCAGGTCAGTAATAATATCTGTGTGTCTGTGTCTGACTTTTTCTTAGTCTAGCTATAGGTGTGCCAATTTTATTGATTTCCAAAGCACCACCTTCTTCCTGTTGCTTCTGTTTGCCTTGTTGATTTTCAATTTTGTTTATTTCTGCAATAATCTTTATTATTTCCCTCCTTTGTTGGCTTTGGGTTAGTTTCCTCTTCCTTTTCTAGTTCCTTAAGATGTAAACCCAGGTTATTTCTTTGTTTTTGTTTTGCTTGTTTTATTTTATTTTTTATTTTATTTATTTTTTTAAGTATCCTCTAGGCCCAGTGTGGGGCCCAAACTCAAAACTCAAAGATCGAGAATTGCACGCTTCACCAACTGAACTAGCCAGGCACCCCTTCTTTGTTTATTTCAAATGTAAGCATTTAGGGGTGCCTGGGTGGCTCAGTTGGTGGAGTTAGCAACTCTTGATCTCCGAGTTGAGTTCAAGCCCCATATTGGGTGTAGAACTTACTTATAAAATAAATGTAAGCATTTATATCCACACATTTCTCTCTGATCCCTGCTTTCACTGCATTGCATACATTTTGGTATGCGGTGTTTTCATTTCCATTTGTTTCTAAGTATATTCTAGCTTCCCTGGTGATTTCTTCTTTGACCTGCTAGTTGTTTAAGAGTTGTTTAATTTCCGTTATTTGTGAATTATTGTTTTTCTCCCATTAGTGATTTCTAGTTTCATTTTATTATGGTCAGAGAAGATACGTTATATGATTCAACCATTTAAAGAGAATTTTTTCTGACCTGAAAACATACCATTAGAAGATCTGTCCTGGTGCGTGCTCCATGTACGCGAGAGGAGAATGTATTCTGCTGGGGTTCGGTTGATTGCTTTGTGTGTCTGTTAGGCCCCGCTGGTCCACAGTATTGTTCAAATCCTCTATTCCCATATTGATCTTCTGTCTAGATGTTTTATCTACTATTGAAAGTGGGATATCAAAGTCTCCAACTATTATTGTATAACTATCAATTTTTCCCTTTCATTATCAGTGTTGCCTCATATATTTTGGGCCTCTGTGGTTTGGTGTGTATATCTTTCTGTTATACCTTCTTGGTAAATTGATCCTTTTATCATTACATAAAGTCTTTGTCTTGTGTAACAATTTTTTAGTTAAAATCTATTTTGTCTGATATTAACCTAGCCTCCCAAGCTCCTTTGGTTACTCTTTGCATGGAATAACTTTTCTTTTTTTTTTTTTAAAGATTTTATTTATTTATTTGACAGAGAGAGATCACAAGTAGGCAGAGAGGCAGGCGGGGGGCAGGGGGGAAGCAGGCTTCTCGCCCAGCAGAGAGCCCGATGCGGGGCTCGATCCCAGGACCCTGAGATCATGACCTGAGCTGAAGGCAGAGGCTTTAACCCACTGAGCCACCCAGGCGCCCCTATTGTGGCTTTTTTTAAAACCACAAAAGTAGGGGCACCTGGGTGGCTCCGTCAGTTAAGTGGCGGACGCATGATTTCAGCTCAGGTCGTGATCTCAGGGTCATGGGATTGAGCCCTGCGAAGGGCTCTGTGCTCAGCTCAGAGTCTGCTTGAGATTCTCTCTCTCCCTCTGCCCCTGCCCTGCTCTCTCTCTCTCTCAAATAAGTAAAATAAAATAAATCTTTTAAAAACATAAAACTGCAGAAGCATGTATACCTGAAACAAATGTAACATAGTGTGTCAACTGTACTTTAATATAAAAAAAAAAAGCTGCTCACAGGTACAAAAATATTATGATGATTTAGGGCAACGCTCTCGAGTCCCCTCCCTCTTCGAGAGCTTTGTATCTTCACTTCACTATCAGTCAATAAACCTTGCTTTCCTGCCCACCAAATAAATAAAAAAAAAAAAAAAAAAAAAATGAATGAATGAATAAATAAATAAATAAATAAATAAATAATGGTGGTTTAAGTCCTATAGATATTTCACTTACATGGTTTTAAGCAGCATGAAGTAGTTGGTAATTTTTAAAAATCAGCATCATGAAAAAAAAAATAAAAATCAGCATCATGTTTTGATCTTCTAAAAAAAACTGCAGAAGCATGGAGGTGAATTACATTAAATTGTTATAAAAGCTGATTTCGTTGTCATTGTATCAAAAGCTCTAAAGAGAAATGTATTCTGTAGCCATTCAGTTCTCGAATAAGCTATGGTTTTTCCAGTTGGTCAATCAAAATATTCTGAAATTCCTTGAAGACTTTTGGATACGCCCTATTATTTCTGCTGTATAACTATGTAAGGATCATAAAACAATAAGCTCTCTTCCATTTTCACGGCACTTGGATATATCCATAAAAGTAACTTTGTTTGTAAACAAAATGAGATTTAAATTTTGAATTTGATACTTGTACCTTGTACATAAGGAAATTATTATCAACCATGTTAAAGTTGAAACATGGACAGGTTAAGGTTATCAGTTATTTATTTATTTATTTGCCAGAGAGAGC